>OW569408.1:6063068-6353077 GCA_937654795.1 Cistogaster globosa
AATCAAAAATTAATTAAAAATTAATTTAAATTGGCAAAAATTAATTGGCAAAAAATAAAAATCATTATGGAAATCCTAGCTACAAGTTGGAAAAAAACTGAAGTTTCTAGTCTTATTGGTTCCCAATCAAGAATGAATTAAGAACAGAAAATAAATTTATATACATATTTACATATATATGAGATATATGTGTATATATGTAACGCAAAGTCAAGTGCAGTTATCCCAATATAATGCAAGTGGTGTAAAAAGCAAGGAATAAAACATGAATAAGGCGATTAAAAATTAATTTAAATTGGCAAAAAATAAAAATCATTATAGAAATTCTAGCTACAAGTTGGAAAAAAATAAATACAGTTTATGACGAAACGCATTATTAGAGTAAGAAAGACTCGAAGTTCTAGCAGTAAATAATTCAAAAGACGTGCAACTCTTACCAGAAAAGATTTTTCAAACAACGAATCAAAGTCTGAGGGTTTTTCATTGAATGAGAAAAACGAAATTTAGAATAAAGTTGTGTGGGAACTCCTCTTTTAAGAACCCTATAGAAAAACAACAAATTACGCAAGGTCCCGTCTCCGAACCCCCTAAACATATCTTACAATCATATCCATAATACGTCTTAATCTGGCAATAACCTAAACCATAGAGCTAGAAAAAACTTCAATACCATACGAAATTTGCGGCATTAATACTGCATGTGCCAAGCAAATCTTAATGCGAAGTGGTAAAAATATATGCATAGAATATAGTCCACGTAATAGTACAGAAACTTTTTCACTAATAGGCCTTAAGTCCTTAAACCTATGAAAACTTTTAGATTTAGGTATGGGCACTTCCACGAGGAAGATAGCCCGCAATATTATAAAAATTAAACGCAATAGTATAAAAATTAAACAATGGCAATATTGCATTGTTCTTTTTAAGCTGATTAAAATCAACTCATAGAATTAAAAATGATTCGTTGTTTTTTGACTCATGTTATGTAACTCATTTTTTTAATGCGTGATTTCTTTCATTCGTTTCGAAAACTTCGGCACAAAACAAATCGTGACATGAAAAAAAAACGAATGATTCAAAAGGCGTTTTGAACGCATTAATGCAGATCTCTAGGGAATACCAAATTAGTATTGATGTTGTGTTAAATTGGTGTTCTCTTAAAATTGAAGACGATGTTGACGACGCCAAACAGAATAAGGGCGAAAAATTAGTGTAATTACATCGACGATAGAACGCAACTGCAGCCTGTAATAGGGTAAAGCAAAATACTATCGACACAATGACGAAAACAGAAGCCACTGAGCAGGCTAGCATTTTTTGGGCTTGCCGGAACCACAGAAAAGAATTTGTTGTGGGAATATTTATTTGAACATCGCACAAGACGACTTACTGCTGGGTAAAACAAGTCGAATTCAGAAATGTAAAAAATTAGTCAACAACACTTCGAAGCCGATAGAAAAAAGCCGTCAAAATTTATTTTTTATAGGAATTAAAAAAAGACATTACAATAGGTATTGGCACAAAGTTTTATTATTAAAGGATTTTGATGGAGGAGAATTTTATATTACCGAAAAAGTGATAGTAAATATGTACACATATAGACAAAACATTCCTTAAATTGAGATATTATTAGAAAATGATAGGTAGTTGTTTACTATTCGAGAAAAATGATTAGTGCAAGGGCTTAGAGTTGCATGGTCCTAGCGATCCCCGCTGGAGGGAATTTACTCTCTTGTAGGTACATTTCAGAAGGGCTGTTGGGAAGTTACCAACTAAGAACTGAAGAAGCAAACACCAAGATTCTGGAGAGGAAAAATAATACGAAGGCACAATCAAAGCAGGTGGTTAAGAGAAATAGCAAACTCAAGCAAAGGCACGAGAATTGTTGGTAAAATTTCGGAAACATTCGCGATTGCGAAGTAATAAAACCTAAAAGTTAGGCCCCAATTTTGACGGCATACACATCCGCCCGGACATGCTTCTTATCGACTGTGTCGATTATGTGTCGTAGTTATGACTAGTGGATAAGATATATAAATACCATTTTGGCATTATTCCTCAGCGACTGAGCTATTTGCTATATATATATATATATATATATATATATATATATATATATATATATATATATATATATATATATATATATATATATATATATATATATATATATATATATATATATATATATATATATATATATATATATATATATATATATATATGAATATGTGTATTCCGCATAGTTTGGGGAGAGTAAAAATATTTACTTTTTTTTGCTGAATTTCGAAAAACTGTGAAAAATTATACACATAAATAACAAAATTTTTGATTAATTCTTAAAGATTTAGGTTTAAAATCATTTTATGTGCATTCCGCATAGTTTGAGGACACTATTCTGTCTTCCGCATATTTTGGGGACATATGAAAATTTTTGTAGCCAGATTGCTTGTAAATATTGCCCTTTTTGATGCCGCCGTGAGATAAATTTTCAGTAAAATTGCCGGTCAACAATGTGTTAACTGCTTCATTATTTAGGCAGAATTTAAATAGACTTTAGGTTATTCACTCCACGAATAGTTTTAACTTTAGTTATGGGTACAAACCGGGATACCTTGAAAAAAAGAAAAATTTATGCACGTAAGATGGCGTTGACGTAGTAGGTACGAATAGAAGAGACAGGATAAGTAGCATTAAAAAACGAATCCACGTAAATACCCGAAGCCTTACATTTTACTTCACATCTACCAAGATATAGGACACATTTACACAATAAAAATATAATTTCCTAACTATATCATCTGATAATCCGAAACAGGGTTTTGGTCAGAATCCAAAGTATTCACAAGTTATTTATTCATTAGTCAACCCCGAAACTTTAAGTATTTTCCACATTCCAAACACATCAAAGATAAACAAAAAAATTGTGCAGAACTTTCTGTTCTCTTTGCAAATGACACTTGTTGTCCTAATTCAATGTTTACAGTTCTCTGTAGCACTATTTGTCAAAAAAGCCAAATAGCTCAGTCGCTGAGGAATAATGCCAAAATGGTATTTATATATCTTATCCACTAGTCATAACTACGACACATAATCGACACAGTCGATAAGAAGCATGTCCGGGCGGATGTGTATGCCGTCAAAATTGGGGCCTAACTTTTAGGTTTTATTACTTCGCAATCGCGAATGTTTCCGAAATTTTACCAACAATTCTCGTGCCTTTGCTTGAGTTTGCTATTTCTCTTAACCACCTGCTTTGATTGTGCCTTCGTATTATTTTTCCTCTCCAGAATCTTGGTGTTTGCTTCTTCAGTTCTTAGTTGGTAACTTCCCAACAGCCCTTCTGAAATGTACCTACAAGAGAGTAAATTCCCTCCAGCGGGGATCGCTAGGACCATGCAACTCTAAGCCCTTGCACTAATCATTTTTCTCGAATAGTAAACAACTACCTATCATTTTCTAATAATATCTCAATTTAAGGAATGTTTTGTCTATATGTGTACATATTTACTATCACTTTTTCGGTAATATAAAATTCTCCTCCATCAAAATCCTTTAATAATAAAACTTTGTGCCAATACCTATTGTAATGTCTTTTTTTAATTCCTATAAAAAATAAATTTTGACGGCTTTTTTCTATCGGCTTCGAAGTGTTGTTGACTAATTTTTTACATTTCTGAATTCGACTTGTTTTACCCAGCAGTAAGTCGTCTTGTGCGATGTTCAAATAAATATTCCCACAACAAATTCTTTTCTGTGGTTCCGGCAAGCCCAAAAAATGCTAGCCTGCTCAGTGGCTTCTGTTTTCGTCATTGTGTCGATAGTATTTTGCTTTACCCTATTACAGGCTGCAGTTGCGTTCTATCGTCGATGTAATTACACTAATTTTTCGCCCTTATTCTGTTTGGCGTCGTCAACATCGTCTTCAATTTTAAGAGAACACCAATTTAACACAACATCAATACTAATTTGGTATTCCCTAGAGATCTGCATTAATGCGTTCAAAACGCCTTTTGAATCATTCGTTTTTTTTTCATGTCACGATTTGTTTTGTGCCGAAGTTTTCGAAACGAATGAAAGAAATCACGCATTAAAAAAATGAGTTACATAACATGAGTCAAAAAACAACGAATGAACAAAAGAACAATGCAATATTGCCATTGTTTAATTTTTATACTATTGCGTTTAATTTTTATAATATTGCGGGCTATCTTCCTCGTGGAAGTGCCCATACCTAAATCTAAAAGTTTTCATAGGTTTAAGGACTTAAGGCCTATTAGTGAAAAAGTTTCTGTACTATTACGTGGACTATATTCTATGCATATATTTTTACCACTTCGCATTAAGATTTGCTTGGCACATGCAGTATTAATGCCGCAAATTTCGTATGGTATTGAAGTTTTTTCTAGCTCTATGGTTTAGGTTATTGCCAGATTAAGACGTATTATGGATATGATTGTAAGATATGTTTAGGGGGTTCGGAGACGGGACCTTGCGTAATTTGTTGTTTTTCTATAGGGTTCTTAAAAGAGGAGTTCCCACACAACTTTATTCTAAATTTCGTTTTTCTCATTCAATGAAAAACCCTCAGACTTTGATTCGTTGTTTGAAAAATCTTTTCTGGTAAGAGTTGCACGTCGTTTGAATTATTTACTGCTAGAACTTCGAGTCTTTCTTACTCTAATAATGCGTTTCGTCATAAACTGTATTTATTTTTTTCCAACTTGTAGCTAGAATTTCTATAATGATTTTTATTTTTTGCCAATTTAAATTAATTTTTAATCGCCTTATTCATGTTTTATTCCTTGCTTTTTACACCACTTGCATTATATTGGGATAACTGCACTTGACTTTGCGTTACATATATACACATATATCTCATATATATGTAAATATGTATATAAATTTATTTTCTGTTCTTAATTCATTCTTGATTGGGAACCAATAAGACTAGAAACTTCAGTTTTTTTCCAACTTGTAGCTAGGATTTCCATAATGATTTTTATTTTTTGCCAATTAATTTTTGCCAATTTAAATTAATTTTTAATTAATTTTTGATTAGGAACCAATAAGACTAGAAACTTCAGTTTAATTTCAATTCTAGTTTATATCGTAAGTATCTTATATTCAGGGATTTTACTTTGTAATATAGTTTAATTGGCCTTAGGAGGCTTTTATATAACTATGGATTAATAAATAAATAAAAAATTACATTAAAATATGTTTTTTAAAGCTTCTATAAAGATCTACCACTTTTATTTTGCATTTAAAAAAATATAGGCTTTAATTTTCGTTTATACATAGGTATGTACATAAATACATCAATTGTTGCGGGCCGTTTTAATTACTTATGTATATTCTTTTGCCATGTTGATATGAAAATTAAAATCGGAAATTGTGGTCAACTTGAAATTGTTTATGCCCAAAGAAATTACACACATGTAGTCGCAGAAGTGTACAGATATTTATGATGGTAACAGATAGGTAAACGTTTATTGTTTTATTGATGTCTGTTTGACTTGCATACTGTCTTAAAAAAAACAATGATTTAAATTATTCAATTTGTAAAAAAGAAAATACTTACTTGTTCTGTTTATGTCTATTTTGTATGCTTCCTTTTCTAGAATGAAAAACAAAACAGAAATAGTGTTGGATAACGATAAAAATTGTACAAACGTATTTATAAGAATATCGATACCAAAAATCGGGGACGGATACTCATTCATAAATTTCGCAGTTAAAATTAGTATGTAGGTGTAAAATAGTAAAAGATTCAAATTTATGTATATAAGCAAACCACTGCCTAAATATTGTGCTAGCCTGTTAGAAGGAGGGTAGATAGGAAATTATGCGAGGGATTTGTATGCAAGATGGTGGAAAAGGAGTGTAGAAGGTAGGGGGAGTAAAAAAACCGCGAAAAATCAATCCAAATTTGTTTCCATATTTATCTGTTGAAAGGCGCGAAATTGATGCTGACTGATGAAACAACTGTCCAAAGCCAAGAGGTAATTAAATAGCCAGGTAATATTTTTTTATTTTATTTGTATTAAAGAGTTATCCCTACCTCCGGAGTGAAAAAAACCTTGTTAAAACTACATAAAAGTGAAAAGTATAAGTTTTGGTGATATACTTACCTATGAAACTGAATATAGTCAGGGAATGTATGGTGTAGTTTCGTCAAAAAATTTATCGACATTACCAAATATAAAATTATCGAAAAGCAGATATTATAAAAAGGAAACAGTAACAATCAAAGTATCTTAGAAGATCGCATAAGTGCACACATGCAAAACAAAAAATCTTTTAAACAGTAGTGTAGTTAAGTAGCATAAGCATTATGTAAGTAAGTGTGTATGTAGACCTTTTGTTTATTTACACTTGACCCTCAACAGCCGAAAAATTAAATTTTTGTTAAGTTTTAGTAAAAGAAAATTATATAAAAAGTAACAGAATAAGTTATAGAAGTGCTTATATACATATATAATTTTAATAATGTTGAAAGAAACTGATTGAGTAGAGCTTGAGGAAAACGAGATTATATTAGTGAACGTTCTGTGAATTACCAGGAAAGAAATCAGATAACTTCAGGGAGCTCCTTTAGGCTGAGTATAAAAAAATCCGGAGACCCATATTAGGGAAGAATTAACTTAAGCCCTAGATGAGCGACTTTCTATCCTATGGTCTATATTTGGCCAAAATAAATAATTGTATATTGGTTAAACAATATATTTGTTTTTTATTTTGTTTTTTTTTATATATGAAATAGGCTGAGGAAAAAAGTAGTTGAAAGATTCAAGTAAAAGTAAAAAAACACATTAGGTATTAGCTTATTAAATAATTAAAGTAATTTATTTTATATCATATTATTTATTTAAAAATTTATATTATTGTTAAAAAAATCCCTTTTATTGTTTTCTGTAGCTAAAATTTGTAATAATAAATTATGTTGAATGAATAATCTGTTGAATATTTGCAGCATGACGGCTTAATTTAAAAAGGTAACGGCAATGATGGAAAGGTAAGTGGGGAAGTGGTCGAATGAGTTTTGGGTCGTGGAATAAAAAAATGGTGAGGAAACTACCACGATAAGGTTGGGTGGGCACGAATAGGAGATAAATATCTGTCTCCATATGTTAATGTTCTTGTTGTGTTGTTGGTATTAGTTTCAGTTTGTATATAACTTTTTTTCTTGTGTTAGGATACGCGGCCGACGGGAAGGGTTGGGACCACCTGAGGAAAAAAAAAGAGCTAGGCGGAAGGAAGCCTCGCCGTGTCAACCGGTCCGTAACAACATACATATGTTTGTGCAGATGGTATTTATATTTAAAATATTTTAAATCAAAAAGTCCTAACATCCAATAGAAATTTCAGATAATAATAATTAGACTGGATATAGGGCAATAACATAAGTTACTTTTTAACTACTTTTGATTGACCGACGCAGAAAAACTTACACATCTGTTCAGTTCATGTAATATTAAATAATAATCTATCTTTTAGTCTACGAGGTCAGACATATAAGGCCTTTTGTAAATATTTTATATAACCGATTCTTGCGAAACTACGTACATGTGTTGCTTCCCCGTAACACTGATACATTACGATATTTTAACTAAATACGAGGGCAGTTGCATAAGTTACTTTTCAACTATTCGTATTAAGGTCTGGCCGGGGATAAATGCATAAAAGTATAAATGAAGACAGGTGTGTGTACATATGTACACATATTACCACATCAAAAACAATCTGAGCAAGTAACAATTTAAATTCTGAAGAAAATAGAAAAAAGCAGGTGGTTAAGAGAAATAGCAAACTCAAGCAAAGGCACGAGAATTGTTGGTAAAATTTCGGAAACATTCGCGATTGCGAAGTAATAAAACCTAAAAGTTAGGCCCCAATTTTGACGGCATACACATCCGCCCGGACATGCTTCTTATCGACTGTGTCGATTATGTGTCGTAGTTATGACTAGTGGATAAGATATATAAATACCATTTTGGCATTATTCCTCAGCGACTGAGCTATTTGGCTTTTTTGACAAATAGTGCTACAGAGAACTGTAAACATTGAATTAGGACAACAAGTGTCATTTGCAAAGAGAACAGAAAGTTCTGCACAATTTTTTTGTTTATCTTTGATGTGTTTGGAATGTGGAAAATACTTAAAGTTTCGGGGTTGACTAATGAATAAATAACTTGTGAATACTTTGGATTCAGACCAAAACCCTGTTTCGGATTATCAGATGATATAGTTAGGAAATTATATTTTTATTGTGTAAATGTGTCCTATATCTTGGTAGATGTGAAGTAAAATGTAAGGCTTCGGGTATTTACGTGGATTCGTTTTTTAATGCTACTTATCCTGTCTCTTCTATTCGTACCTACTACGTCAACGCCATCTTACGTGCATAAATTTTTCTTTTTTTCAAGGTATCCCGGTTTGTACCCATAACTAAAGTTAAAACTATTCGTGGAGTGAATAACATAGTCTATTTAAATTCTGCCTAAATAATGAAGCAGTTAACACATTGTTGACCGGCAATTTTACTGAAAATTTATCTCACGGCGGCATCAAAAAGGGCAATATTTACAAGCAATCTGGCTACAAAAATTTTCATATGTCCCCAAAATATGCGGAAGACAGAATAGTGTCCTCAAACTATGCGGAATGCACATAAAATGATTTTAAACCTAAATCTTTAAGAATTAATCAAAAATTTTGTTATTTATGTGTATAATTTTTCACAGTTTTTCGAAATTCAGCAAAAAAAAGTAAATATTTTTACTCTCCCCAAACTATGCGGAATACACATATTCATATATATATATATATATATATATATATATATATATATATATATATATATATATATATATGTGTATCCCGCATACTACGAGGACACTTTTTAAGTCTATAGCATACTTTGAGGACATTTGCATACTTTGGGGACATGTTAGTTTGGGGACATTTTTTTTTTAATTTTCAATATTACAAATAATTGATTCCACTGCATATATATAGCCATATTTTCAACAAATATTACCGATATATGGTCAATAAGTTTATTAAATATCGATTTTAAACATTCTGTATAGATCAGGGTGATGCCACACTTCTCGAAAAACTACAATCTTATTTAAACGGCTGAACTGTTGATGAGTTAATATGATACTGGAACAGCATCTATAATGTTGTGAGAAAAACAAGTATGAATGATTTAAAAAATTTGCATTTCGTGACTATACCGACGGTGTAGTACAAAATTGCAACAAATGTACAAGACGTGTTGTAGAGAAGACAACAAAGAAATGCTTTGAGTTGTGTGTGAATTTCGTCCAACCAAATTAATATTGATTAGTTGGTTAAATGGTTGATATTTACAAAATAAGCAAATCAAGGTGTTGGATGCAAAGAATGCTGATGATGGATTTGACGGTCCTAAAAATGCGGCATTACATTCTGCCATAGTCTAATTTTTCTTGTTTTATTTGGAAAACGTCTGCGTACATTTGAAAAATAATTTTTCTTAATAAAAGCTAAATTAAAAAATGAACCAAAGCCGAAAAAGTAAATTTTAGTTTATTTATGAAGATCACTGGTTCAACCCCTCGCTGGGACAAAAATTAAAAAATAATAAAAACAAACTTTGTTGATTATTATTTTTAAGCTAATGATGCCTAACTTCTTTTATTCCAACAAAAATGCAAAATTTTTATTACATATTTTTCCGACGTTTCGTAAATTGTATGTTCACTTTATCAAGGGATTCGTCTATTTACATAAAATATAAAAACATCATTATAGTTACAAATAAATAACAAATAGCTTAGCAGTATTTACTTACAGTAATAAAATATTTTTGTTTATAATATTAAATAAAAAGTATAAAACAAAAACAATAAAGCATAACTACACACATGTACAGTCAGATTCAAAAGAAAGTGTACAGCAGCTAGTTCAATGTTTATAAGTTCGTAGAGGTTACAAAAGGAATTTTAAAATAAAACAACTTTTATTTTTTTAAAGTGTATTTAGTAGTAGTTTATTTAAATTAAAAACAATATTCATTTATTACTTTTCCATTTTCAAATTAATGTTATTGTAAAAAAAGTGCTTATGCTACGCGTCAAGAGAAATTGTACACTTAGGATTTTTATTTTTAAAACTAACTAACTTACTAAGACTAATACTTAGTTTGCTTCCCCTTAGCTTTTAAGACTGCAGAAAGTCGTCTGGGCATTGAACGAACCAGGTTTTTGGTTATTTCGGCGGAAATGTTATTCCATTCTTCAATGATCGCGCTTTTTCTTTTCTTTGTTATTTATGGGGCGTTTTCGGATCTAACGGTCTAGATGTTCCCATAAATGCTCGATGGGATTCAAGTCCGGTGACTAAGGGGGGTGATCAAGCTGTTTTGGCGTTCTGTAAAGCAGCCATTCCTTGACAATTCGAGCGGTATGCTTAGGATCGTTGTCTCGCTGGAAGACCCATGAAGATCCTACACATAATTTGTCAACACTCTCCTGCAAATTTGCTTTTAAAATGTTAAGATAATCTATGCTATTTGTAGTACTATCTATAAATACAAGATTTCCAACACCACTTGCAGCCATACAACCCCACACCATGACTGAACCACCGCCGTGCTTAACCGTTTTAGTAACATTATTATCATCGTATTCTTTATTTTTGTCTCTCCATGTTTTCTGCGACTTTTTTTTCCAAAAATTTATGTTTTGTATACATCAGTAAATAAACATTTTTCCCAAAAAGAATTATCCTCATTTTTATGCTTTTTCGCGTATTCCAGACGATTCTTTTGGTTTTTAACGGATGTAAGTGGCTTTTTTCTGGGAACTCTACCATATAGCCCATGTTCATGTAGAGCTCGGCGGACAGTACTGGCACTTACACTTTCTCGTGATATTACTGTCCGTTCCTCTGCAATTTTCACTGCACTTTCCCAGGGGTTGGCCTTCACTCTTCATGCTATTGTCCTCTTTTCAACGGCGGACAAAATTTTAGGTCTTCCAGATCGAGGAAAGTCTTCAACATTTTTCATCTTCTTGAACTTATCCAATATTTTTTTAATAGTATTATGACATCTACCTATAATACGGCCAATTTCTCTTAAAGATTTGCCTTCAGATGCCAATTTAAGTACTAAATTACGAGTTTCTACGGTAGTCTGCTTGCCCATGTTAACTATTACTCAGCAAATAAAATTAACTTGCATTTGTATTGATCAATATAGATTAAAAATGTAGTAAAATATTTGCAATATAAATGCAAGAAAAAGAAAATAAAAATTAGCGGTTAATTCACCGTTATAAAAATACAACATTCAAATAATATGAGAGTGTACACTTTTTTTTGACGCGTAAAATAAGCTCTTTTTTAGAATAACATTGTTTTGAAAATGAAGAAGTAAACAATTAATATTTTTTTTTAATTTAAATATACTACTACTAAATACACTTTACAAAAATAAATGCTGCTTAATTCTAGTATTTATTTTTTAACATAAATTAAGTAATAAATATTGAACAGTTTGCTGTACACTTTGTTTTGAAGCTGACTGTATATAAAAGCCCACAAACATAAAGAAAAAACAAAATATTATTTTAAATGGCTATTTTCTATTACAACTCTGTAACTGGCACTTAAGTTGTCAAAGTCTTCTTTTTCGTTGATTGTTTTGTTTATTTTTTTGTTGAATTCTTAAGCTTTCTTTCGCTTTATCTCATTGTTTACTTTATCTAGTATCTTTATGTTGTCAAAGTAAGGTTTATGATTTGTTTGTATTATGTGTTGTGAAAATGCAGTACTCTCTTTCCTTTTGTTAATGTCAGCTTTGTGTTCGTTCGTTCTTGTTTCCAAATTTCTTTTGGTCGTACCAATACAAACTAAGTTACAGTCGTTGTCTTCGTTACCTTTGCATGTAATTTCATAAACAACGTTGTTTTGTTGTACTTTGGGTATTACAGCCAGTCCCACAATATCGAACGCAAATTCAAACGAAAGAAAAGCAGTCACTCACTTTCGCTTGAAAAAGCGTCCCACTATCTTTTGACATGTCGTTTGCTTGACTTTACGTTCACAACGTAAGTCGTTTATCCATTGCTAAATTGCTATATTACCGTATCAACAAAACCCTAAATTAATCGCAAAATTGAAAGAAAAAAACGCAAAAATGGATAACATGTATCATAAAAATTACAACTCTGTGCTAATTACAAATAACAAAATAAAAAGGTAAACAAACAAAAAATAAAAATATCGCACAATAAATAGTTCTTTTTTTAAGTGAAAAATTTGTTAAAGTGGAAAATATGAATAATATATCTGTAGCAGTGCACTTTTTAGAGGAGGGAGAGCAGATTTCTCGCAGGCAATTGCGTGATTCCTCTGATGTTTTTCAAATGGCAACAAACGAGTATGTACATTATCATGTGCGTTTACATACCATCTGCTTTGTTTCAGATTTGTAGCCAATTTTCGTGTTTCAAAGGATGCCTTCGCAATACTTTTGACTACTTTGGAAGATGCATGGAAACCAGGACGTCGGAGCACGCAAATTCGGTCACATATTAAATTGGCAACATTTTTGCGATTTTTGGCTACTGGGAGGTACCAAAAAACTGTGGGCAATGAAAGCGTTTCTTCTGCAGCAAAGTCATCTGTAAATAGAATAATAGCCGAATGCCTAGAGCTGTTTGAAGAGTGGATTTGCCCACAGTGGATACAAATGGCACGGCCTGAAGACCAATTAGAAATAAAAATAAATTTTTTTGAACGCACGGGTCTTCCGGGTGTAATAGGATGCGTAGACGGAACTCACATCCGTACAAAGTCCCCTGGCGATAACATCAAGCATTTATACTATAACAGGAAGGAATATTATAGTTAGTATTAACGCAATGGTTGTATGAAAATAATTTTAATTATAATGTAATCCGATTTTGCATCCTTAAAAACTGTATTTTTATTTAGATTTGTGACCATAACATGAACATCATGTTTGTTGACGCTAGACATCCCGGCTCCAATCATGATGCATTTATATGGGAGCATAGTGTAGTCAATGAAAGATTACAAAATGAGTTTGATGATGGAAAACGAAACTCTTGGATTCTAGGTAATGTATTAGTATATACATACATACATATAATAAATCTGTAACGGGGTCATTTCTGTACATTTATATGTACTCTACAACATATATGTATTTTGCAACACATTTTTTAAAATTTGAATTTTTAGAAAATTAGAAATGACACGCGAACGAATACGTTGGCACTGCTAGTATAACAATAAAGCTATCAAAAACTAACATTTCAATATTCAAAACTATACACATTTATTTTTTGTTACAGGTGATGGCGGTTATAAATTAAAGCCGTTTTTGATGACGCCATTTAGAAATCCCAGAGACGACCATGAACGCCGCTTTAATAGGAAACACACCAGTACACGTAATGTAGTGGAACTTTGCTTTGGTGTTCTAAAAAACCGATTTCGCTGCATCCTCGGCTCGCGTGGGCTTCATTACAGTCCTGAACTAACAACGAAAATCATAAATGCTTGTTGTGCCATGCACAATATATGCATTAAATATAAATGTACGAATGAGCCACTTGATGTATCAGTTGATGACAATACTACAAATGATGCAGAAGAAAGTGGGGAAGACGATAGTACTGCAGTTGCAATACGTCGGAACATTGCAATTAATTTATAAAATGTTTATTTATTGTTTGTTTAATAAAAAGTCAATATTATAATATTTTAATTTAAATTTTAAATTCAAAGTGTGTTTTTATTTTATAAAAATTAGTATTTTTTACTTGTTTTATATTTAATATAAATATATACTGCTATTTATTTATTAAAAGCTGCGTTAATGCCTCAATTGATCTCAGTATTTGAGTTTCTGCGTTTTGCCTAGAAGTTTCGGCTTGGGCTTCTACGGCATCTGCCATTCTTTTAATGACTTCAACAAGACGTTTAGTAGCTTCAGCCAATGTTTCGGTCGCACTAGCCTGCTCTTTGGCAATAGCAGCTGACTGCTCATTCACTCTTAGTTGTCTACGAATAAGTGATATCTGGTCATCAGTTGTCGTTTTTCTTTTTTTGCAGAAGAGCATGTAAGAATTTCATTTTCAATATCAACAAAGTGTTGTCGTTTTTGTTGTTGTAACAGCACTGCTGTTGTCGAGAGTTTTCCCTCGGGTCGTTCCGGAGCGAAGATCCAATTGTCGTGGAAACGTGTCGTTGTTGTTGTTGTTGCGGCTGAATTTCTTTAGGTGGTTGACTTATTTGTTGTAAAATTGACTGCTCCTCTTGCAGACTATTTTCTTGCTGCCGGGAAGGTGTTATTACCGCTACAGCTTTGGTACCTCTTGGTGGTGTGTCAACTAAAGCTTGAAAACAATCATCAATAGAATCTGCAGCTTTTGAACGATTTCTGTCTACAAATCCGAACACCTAGCCACTAGGTGCTGCGGTTTTAGACAGAAAGAGTGTTCGGTCTACAGTTTGCTCTAGTTCAGACAAATGATTCACGCGGTATAGCCCACCAGCAGTTTCGCACATACTCTTTTGGTTCTCCGCAATTTTCTTCTTTGTGCGGCATTCTAAATCCGCCCAGGACTACAAAAAAAATTAATAATTCTAAAATAACTAAAAAAAAATATTATGCACCTTTTTCCACTCAACAACGGAACGTATTGGAGGCCCAATCTAGTTTAATTTTTTGACAAGCGTTTTCCACTGCTCTTCTACAGATACTTTCGAGCTCCCAAACATTACATTTCCTCTAGCAAACTGCGGGTTTCTTCCATGTAATCAACTAGCGCCTGTAGTTGGTTCAAATTTGATTTTTTAATGCTGGAATATATAATTACATATGTATATATGTATGTATATAAATAAAATTTCATTATTATATTCTATATTACCTTTTATTTTCCATTTTTAAGTTCAATTTATAAATTTTTTCTTTGTAGTGTAAACTAAACGACAATGCAAACATAAGTGAGTGATTTTGACATTTCTGTTCGCACAGATGACAGCAAAAATATATAGTGGGACGCAAATTTGTATTAAAATGATTACGTTATCGTTCACATTGTCGTGCTGAAGATTATTAGTGGGACGCAAACCAGCTGATTGTCGCTTAAAAAGCGTGCGAACGATAACGTTCGATATTGTGGGACTGGCTGTTAGTGTTTTTGTGTTTGAGAATATTTTGCTTAATGTTTTGTTGGGTTCGTAAGCAAATCTGATGTCATCTTTGTTTATTGTTGTTCTTATGTTCTTTGTATCAGTGAGACCAGGTATGTATTTTACACCGTTGTGTTTATTATTTGGCTCTTAAGTTGGGTAGCATTAAAATTGATAATTTTACCTGATGAGGTACTTTTAGCGTACCAATCAAATGATATTTTGTTGGCTTCTCTATACAATTTGGTATCCAGGTATGCTATTTCTCTTTCTTTTTCAACTTTCAGTGTGATAATCTTTTAAAGTTTTCAAAATCTGATCTTTGTCGTCCTTTTGAATTACAGCTAAAAAGTCATCTACGTGTTTGGCTATGTATTTTATATGAATGTTTTTGTTGTTAAGTTCAGTCAATACTACGTCGAGTAAATTATCAAGTACGATGAATCTCAAGAATTGAACAAAAAAATAAACAAAACAATTAACAAAAAAGAAGACTTTGACAACTTAACCGCCAGTTACAGAGTTGTAATAGAAAATAGCCATTTAAAATAATATTTTGTTTTTTCTTTAGGTTTGTGGTTTTTTGTATACATGTGTGTAGTTATGTTTTTGGTTTTTGCTTTATACTTTTTATTTAATGTTATAAACAAAAATATTTTTTTATTGTAAGTTAATACTGCTAAACTATTTGTTATTTATTTGTAACAATAATGTTTTTATATTTTATGTAAATAAACGAATCCCTTGATAAAGTGAACATACAATTCACGAAACGTCGGGAAAATATGTAATAAAATTTTTTATTTTTATTAACATAAAAGAAGTTAGGCCTCATTAGCTTAAAAATAATAACCAACAAATTAAAACTCAACTTAATAACTTTATTAAAATTTAAATAATTCTTTTTCGTATGATAAGCAGTATAACAATCACCTACGTGTAATGGTATAAACCAGCTTTTACAAATATATCTCGTTCCGCTTCGTTTTCCCTTTGAAGAGCATTCGAGCGCATCACGAGTTTACTCGTGGCCGGTCAGCAACGTCCGGCCATAAAAATGCGAGTTAACTCGTGACCGGTCAACGATGTGTTAAACATATTATGAAAAACCATATGTTGTTGTTTGTACCAGATTACCATGTTTTTATTACTGGCCCTGGTATATGACGTTAGATATGCTTTGAATTACCATAAAATGGCAACTGTTACATTGCCTAATTTATCTAAATTCGGTTAATTTTTCTGATAAGAGAAAATTGTATATTTTTGGCACTGCGTGCAAATTGATTTATTCATATTTATCTGATCGTTTTCAGTTTGTTAATACGAATAACCAATCATCTGATTCACTTCGTTTAAATTCTGGTGTTCCTCAGGTGTCTGTTTAATGTCCAATTGTCTTAGTTCTTTATATGAAGGATTTACCGGATCATGTTGAATGCTTTGGGGGTGCGACTCTTTCCTATTTGGGGATAATATTTCTCTGTGGTAGGTAATCGGCAATGAATATGTACCAATTGAATATATCGGTTTAGCCTCTAACTCACTAAGGTTTTTAGATTTAGCATAAGCGATATATTTTGATCTTCTGTTGATATATACATTGTAAGTTTCATGTGTCATATTGAATACATCACCTTCAAGGTTTTGAATTTACTTTGACGTTTTTTTCTATGAATGTATATTGGCACACGGATTATAATTGTTACAGATTCTATATGGCCTAGTAGTAATCTTAGATTAACTGGCAAAAAATTCCAGCAACATGTTTTTTTGACAATAGAAGACCGTTACGCACTAACACGATAAGCATTGAACACAATGGCATTCACAGTACGTTCAAGTCTACGGTTGATATACCCTAAGGTTTCAGAAGCCACATCAATTGCATAACAAATATACGGCATTAGCAATGCAAACGCCAACCTATATCACATAAAAAGGTAAAATAACATTATTACATTAATTTCATTATAAAATTCCAGACACACTCAACTTACATGTCGACATGTCCTTTAAAGATGAGCCTGTCATTAATTTCTACTTTTAAACACTCAATTCCATCACCTTATCAATAGATAAACTAAAACCAACGCAATTGTTTCCATCAGCCCCAAAAAAATGGTCCTAGATTTAGAAGGATTACTATACCAAAAATTTTGAGTAAACCACTGTACAATTAATATATGCAGGAAAATTATTCATATACATCATAAAAAGGAGTGCTTCCAATACAGAACCCGATAAATATCAAGAAGCTGGTACCTTCGATACAAAAACCTGAAAGCAGACCTAAATAAAATAAAAATCATGCCCTAATTTTTAAACTTTCCATATAGCTGATATGTCTAAGCGAGGAAACAGTTTAGAAAAATATTTCGTTTCCCTATGAATAATAATACTCTTAACTTTGTTTCGATGTAAACAGAAAAAAATTTTTTTTGACCTCTTTATCCAAATTCACCCGCTGAAATAATAATTTATTTTTTGGCATTTCGTTGTTGATAGCTTCCAATATGATTAATTCCAATTTACTTCTCTACTTAGCTACTTCTTTAAAAAAAACATTTTTTTTTATTTTGTACAAAATTTTAATGCAAAAAAATAAAATACTAGTATAAATATCAAGTAAAAGTGCTATATTTGGCTTAACCGAATTTTATATACCCTTCACCACGTATGTAAACCTAGCTTTCAAATAGTTCCAATCCAAAAACAGAATTAAAAAACAAGAGTGCTATTTTTAGCTATGCCCAATCTTTTATACCCTTCACCATGTACATATGTAAATCTAGTTTAGTGAAATAACTCCAATCAAAATAACAAATCTTGTGGTGAAAGAGAATTAAAAAATAAGAAAAAAAAACTAAGTACTACACATAATTTTACATAAAAATGTCATCGGCTCTTAATGGGTATTTTTTAAAAAATATTGTTTTTTCTAAAAGATCTCTTAAAAAAGCTTTTAAATTATACCCTTATTGTTATCTTAAAAAATATGGTGCACGATCGTACTTTTCTATGAAAAGTTTAAAGGCCCATAACCAATGGAAATTTCTCTATTTTTTCAATATCTATCGCCCCATATATTATTTTTTTTTTTCTTTATTGGAGTTACTTCATTGTTCAAATTGATGTGGAAAAATTAGAGGCAGGCGTTTTCTTTTGCCCACTGCCCCGAAGGACAAGGACCAATCTTACTGATTTTCAATAGCAAAATTTTCGAAACTATGTCTGATTAATTAGCGTATTTCAATTTTCTCTAGCTCATATAGCGCCTTGGCAAAGTTGATTTCAACACTAACACGGGCGGACAGACGGATAGATGGACGTCGCTCAATCAACCTTGCTATGCACTAGAACTCAGAATATATATACTTTGTTGAGTCGGAAATGGATATTGCAGAAATTACAAACGGAATGACAAAATTAGGTATAACCTTTTTCCCTTTTTTTGTGGTGAAGGGTATAAAAATGAGAACAAAAAACAAAATTAGGTACTAATAATATTTTACATAAAAATGTCATCAGCTCTTAATAGGTTCAGCGTTTTAAAAAAAAAAAATTAGTATTTCCTGAAAGATCTCTACAAAGGCTTTTAAATGGTGCAAAATGGTAATTGTCTATGAAAAAATCAGAGATCCATAACTCAGAGCGTCCCTTTTTTACTTGATGCTTTTTTTTAGTTTTTAATTATCTATCGCTCTCTATATTTTGTTTTTTTGATTGGATTTACTTCATTGTTCCCAACGATATGGAAAATTTAGAACCAGGCTAGGTGTTTTGCCCACTGCCTCGAAGGACATGAACCGATCTAGCTGATTTTCAATAGCAAAATTTTCGAAACTATGTCCGATCGATTGGCGTATTAAATTTTCTCTAGCTCATCTAATGTCTTGGCAAAGTTAAATTCATCACTAACACGAATGGACAGACGGACATCGTTCAATAGACTTTGCTATGCATAAGGACTCTGAATATATATACTGTATGTGGTTGGAAATGAATATTGTAGAAATTACAAACGGAATGACAAACTGAGATATACCTTTTTATCCACTTCTTTCCTTAAAAGGGTACAAAAACAAACAGCTGTTTCTGAAATTAACTCAAGTAATTTCAATTTGAAATTACTTAATTTCGTGCTATGCCTGTATTTGGATCTACAAGATCCGATCCACTGTCCGTGAAATTCCTATATTGGCCGGCTTGGTGTTCTGCCTAGCTCGAATCGGGCAGCAGTACGTATCACATATTTATTAAATTTAAGGCCGCCTTTCAAGAAAAAAGAAAAAAAATAACCATCATGCTCCGTGTATCTGTTCAGTGGCTTCATAATCTCGGTACACCCTATTCCTGTGGTGGTGCCTTCACTCAGCGGTTAACTGAATACGGCTGGAACGCCGAGCCAGGTTAATATGCAAATAACCGGCTTAGAAAATGCGGAAAGGACGCACCTAAAGACGTCCGGTAAATCAGCGAAGTGCCCATGGACTTTACCTAAAGCAACAAGGCTAAAATCCGCGCTTCACAAATTTAGAGGAACTGCGAACAAGTCTTTGGGTTCCAAAGCTGTGTCCTTCACCACACAAGGCTCTAATTCTTGTTGAATCATTGATCCCTTCGGGAGAGATGCGGAAGTTCTTAGTACGATCCTCTTGCGCGTTAAGCGGAGAGACATCAAAGTAAACCTGTTTTAGAAAGAAGTTGACCATACTCCAGAAAGCGTGGCAGAAGTTAAGACTCTGCTGGTCCAAGAACCCTAGCTCGACCAAGTTCGCGGACTAGACACTAAATACTTTAAGCTAAAGACTTTAAGCATTTACAGATAAGTTCGGACCATGTATAATAGTCAAAAGTCATTTGAATATTTTCTTTCTTTTTGGTTACAGTGAAGAAGATAGGTGGTAGCTGCCTGGGAGTGAAAACATGGCGTCATTCTTATTGTCTCCAGTTATCTAGCACATTAACGAAAAGCGCCACAATCTAAATTGGCAATTTTAAATAATCTCTGTGATATTGATGAAGCAGTAGGCGCCTTAACTAACACATATGATTTAGCGACAACAAAACCCAGCAGGCTGAATGTTTACAGGGAAAGAAATAAAACCATAATGGTGTATCTCCGATATAACGGACACACGCCTCCCGCAGTCTTTTTAAGGCTGCAAAAAGGCATACAATGTGAAGCCAAAGGCCTTTATTAGGGCTCTGGAAAGACTGGACGTGAGCCAGTCGGTTATTTACCTTGTATGGAGTCTTTTGACCAATAGGGTCTTAGACAATCCGTAGAATAGTCAAAAGGGGACACCACAAGATAAGGTGCTGCCAGCTCCTCTTTCAAAGCTTCCCATGCATGTGATGCTAATGGAACTGGACTCCAGAACTGTGGAATATGCAGACTACTTTAGAATGGCAATGTCAAGAAAATACTCGCTCAAACGGACCAGTAGGTAGATAACTTACTGTAGTCATAGTGTGAACGCTCAGAAAACCGATCTGCTCTTTTCAAGCACATACTGGCAAATCTCCCTTTTGCATTGTGCCATTTGTACTATGCCATTAAAGGTTTTTTTAATACGCTACACTGGCTGCCGACAAACGTAATGACCAAACAACTGGTTCTGATCTCGGCTATAATACTTAGTGTGACAGGGGCATTAAGATCGAAAGATTTCAGCAATGCGGCTTTTATAGGAAGTGTGTCCACTGTCGCGGGAAACATTGACTATTGCTGACCAGCGCCTTTGCAGAAGAGAACAGCTTTTTTATTCCTAGATTTCTAATCAGGGTTATGTGCAGAATGCAGAACCAAAGCAGTCTTGTGCAGGCTGAGATCTCAGCCATAAAGAGAGCGGCAGGGTACCTGAGTTACCATAGGATACACGAAAAAGATATCGGAATGCGTACCGGTGCTGGGAGGGAATTGCAACGTTGATGCTTATCTAAAAATTTAAACTTTCCATAGAACAACTTCTGCAAAAGTTTCCTGGACGAGGAGGAGGATGTTGCGGAGCATTTCTCGTCTATTGTGCCATGCTTCCCTAGTAAGAGGGCGGAATCTTGCAGAACTTACAGGTTGCGACATTAATATAATAAACTTGTTTTGAGATAGTTCGGAACTTATTTTGGGGAAACCGCTCTTCCTCGAAAGGGAACATCCGGACTTAGTTAAGTTGTAGGGACCGGAAGTCTATGCAAGATCTGTTCAATTTTCACTCTTTTTATTGTTGTAGGCGGATATTTTTTTATTTATTTTTTTTTTTTTTACTTTTAATGCATAAAAGTCTTTACGGCCAACCCAAAATGCATTGCTAGAATATATTCCATGTTTTATACAAATTCTGTTTCATTACTTTTTGGGCAAGGTTCGTAAAAATGGGAGCAAGTATAATTTTCTCTCAAAAAAGAGGCAAAATTGTATAAAGGCACGTGAACACAATATCTAAAATTTAAACAGAAAATAACAAATCAAAGTGTTTTGACTGTGCTAATAATAACAAAATCAATTTTAAAAAATCAGCAAAAAGTCGCTACGACTTTTTTGTTCTCTGGAAACCTATAAAACAGTTAAAGCCGCAAAAAAATGCCCAGATAAGTGTTTGGTAGTATTAAAGACTTTCTGCAAATATTGCGGATAAATTTAAATTTCTCGACATACGACTTATATGGTTGCTTATTATGTTATTTTTAACCGACTTCAAAAGAAGAAGGAGGTACGCAACTTTCCTTAATGTTGCTTTGTGCCCGCAGAATCATATCTAGACCGGTTTTTGAAAATTTTTTCTTATTTGAAAGGGTATGTTTACAGGTTAGTCCCGTTTTAAAACCAGTTTATAATTTTTAAAATTTAAGTGTGTCTCCATGCATTTTGCATTATTTTTACGTGCATTATGAACCGTAAAGGTACCACTTCAAATTTTAAAAAAACTTCGTGTTACTGTAGCTCCCAATATCAAACAGATATACAAAAAAAAAGAAAAAATTCAAGGTGCCCCATTAGTGATGTAAATTGACCTTTATGGGCTCAGCATTTAAACCATTATAGACAAACGCTTGAAAATTGGACGGAATTGCGATTACAATGACCATTTGAATAACATATATAAACATTCAATGTTATAAATTAAAGGGTGCCCCAAGTTTTAAACAAGACATACTTTTAAACAGTTATAGACAGACGGTTAAAATTTGCAAAAAACCTATATAACAGAAAGTATAAAATTCAGATTTGTAAATTAAAGGGTGTCCCAATATTGGTATGACTTTATGTATGTAGCCAAACTGTTGAACCGTTTTAGACAAACGGTTGAAATTTACAAAGAACATGTATTGCTAAGTCCGCTATAACAGCAAATTTAAAATTTGGTGTTGAAAATAAAGGAGCGTCCCAATAGATGGTGAAGTTTGATATATATGGCCATACTTTTCAACCTTTACATACAAATACTCGAAAATAAGACAGAATGGCCACTTATTTGTGTAGTACAAAAAGAAGTACAAAAATTTTAGTATAGCACCCTGTCTGAACGTTTCTTTTTTTTTTTTTAATTAGGACCAGCACTTATGCAATGGGGGATAGAGTGCTTGTGGAAATTTTATTTGAATCTTTGCACATTAAAAGTGGCAGGAAAGACCTCTGCAGGGAGTTTGTTCGACATACGGACTGTTCGGCTAAAAAACGAATTTTCTCTGTAACGCATGCGATTCACTGACCAATCGACCACAAAGGACTGCGCTGTTGATGCAGATCGCGTTGCGCCTGATTTCATAAGAGCACATTCCGTTATAGTAACGATAAAACAGTGAAACACACCCCACATTGCGTCGATGCTCCAGTGAGTCAATAGAGCTGGATACCCTACTGTCACCGATGAGCTTCTTCGCTCTCTCCTGTACGCGATCGAGTAACTCTAAAATAGACTTTGAAGCACCGGCCCATACAAGAGAGTTGTATTCCATTTTCGGTCTGATAAAGGTGACATAGATAGTAAGGAGATTAGATGGAGTGAAGTATTTCTTACACCGTTTCAGAAAACCTAGGCACTTGAATGCTTCTTTTGCAACATGAAAAACGTGCCTGTTCCAACGAACATCGCATTGAATTTTCATGCCAAGAACATCGAGAGCTTCTGATTCCTTAATATATGTATCACCCATAATTACAGATGGCGTAGCATGTTCAGCAGTACGCCTGTGCGAAAGCACCAGCACTGGGTTTTATAAGCGTTAAACTGAACCCTGTTCGCCAGGCCCCATTCGGAAATTACCAAAAGGTAGCGATTAAGGGTGTCGTCCATGTGCTTTCTCATAGCCTCAATTTCCCGAAGGCTTGGTCTACTGTGAAACGAAAATGAATGGTATATGCTACTGCCATCTGCAAAAAAATAGATAGGGTTGAAAGTCTGACGTTGAAGGACATTAGGAAAAATGAGAAATAGGGTAGGGGAAAGTACAGAACCTTGCGGTACCCCTGAATTTAACTTGAACTCTTTTGATGAGATCCCATCTATAACAACTCGTATAGTGCGATCCCTGAGAAAGCTCGATATAAGTCGAGTAAGCTATAATAAGTTTTGATATGAGTGCACCATGCCACACTCTATCAAACGCCTTGGAACTATCTAAAGCCACCACCTTACTTTCGCCAAAATGGTGAATGGATTGACACCAATTTTTCGAAAGGAAGACCAATAAGTCACCCGTAGAGCGTGCCCTAAGTAAGCTGTTGTACTCCAGATATTTCACAAGATGAAAATTAAGCATGCTTTCCACTACTTTAGAAAGTGCAGGGCGAATAGCGATAGGGCAGTAATCTTCAGGGTTGCTAGCCTCTCCCTTTTTGGGGATTGGTGTTACATTAGCAACCTTCCAACATGATGGGAAATCACCAACATGGTACAAAATGTTAAAAGAAGTATTTCTTACACCGCACAGTGGTCAATTTCGCTAGATAGCGTTGGATAGGATTGGTATTTTTTTACGCAATTTGTTTTGTTCAATAGGAGGGACTTTAAGCTTCAATTTGCGTGTTTAAACGTAAAAATCGACTGATAGGAACGTAAGTAATGTGGAGTTAAAAATGCATTTTAATTTTTTGTTGAGTTTCCATGTAAAAGTTGAATATTTTGACATTTTAAATAGGTATTTTTTTATAATTTCTTATTTTCTTCAATCGTATTTTACAACCAATACTTATTTATTATTCCTAAACTTAATTTTGGTCAGAAAATGCCAACATTTGGCCACTGACATTTATTTAGTCTCAATATTTACAGGGACCAAAGGTTGGTTTTTTTTTGGAAGAAAGCTAATTCTTGTGAGGATTAGACTGAAAAATTACACTGAAATTCCAAACAATATCATTACCATTTGGATATATTATATACAGAACACAACATCGATAAAATTTTAAGTAAACTTTTACTATTGATTTAAGTGCACATATATTTTATTTAAATGTATTAATAAAAATTTATACTAAAATTAGAAACATATTATAATCTTTAAACTAGTATTAATTAAACAATATTAGTAAAAATTTCTTCCAAATAGCTTTGATTTTCATTTTGAAGTAGTTGTTTAGCTTTCTAATGTAACTCTAATAAGGTTTATTTCCATTTTTGTCAAATACTGGACATATATGGGTCTGATGTGCACAACAAAATATTAATAAGATCTTCATTAGTACAATATCTGGAAATTTTTTTTGTATTGTGCTCGCGAAAGAATCTGTTGTCTTTGTTCCTTTTTTCTTGCGCTTCTTCTGAGAGATCTCCAATTGGAAGCATATTGTGCTGAATTATTTGTTCCCCATGGAACAAAATTTTGTGAACTGTGGTTGGCATATGTCTCCAAGAATATTTTTGGTTTTAAAGGGTTGCTGTCTCATTAGCATACTGACCAAATTTTTTTGCATCTATCTTTTTGCTACATGCTATAACTTCTAATATGATTTGGAATCGTCGTATTAAATCATAATCTACTCCAGTTATAGAAGCTGCAGTTTCTGGATCGGAAAAAAATCTCCTTGCTGTGTTTCCATCATTACAATTTCCTTCTCCTTGCTTTGGCTGGTCAATTATAAGGCCTATCTCACGGTATTTTTCTTGAATATCTTTTTTTTTTTTGCTTTCTTTTTTCCAAATTTTCTTTGTTGTTTCTCACTGTTTCGCCTAACGGGCCAAATTCCAAATCGTATCCCAATTTAAGAATATGCTCCATAAAACGAATTCTACCATGAAGAGGTGACATTCCAAATTCATATGCTTCATTAAAACTATCGTCTTGTGTTGGTGGTTGGCTCAATTTTCTTGATGTTTTTTGGCATATTGTGCAGCTTGACGAAGACTTTGTTTCGGTTAAAGCTTGTGCAACTTTTCCATCGATAATTGTAAGTGACATTTTAAAGTTAACTTCGATGCATTGATCATTAAATTCAAATATCACGGGTTTAAGTTCTTTAATTTCATCTGTTATTTTGCCAACTTCTTCAGTTATGACATCTTTAGTTTCTTTTTTGTAAGCAAACTTTATGGGTCTACAAAATTTTGTTGACGAGGGAATTTCATTCTTCCATACATCTATCTCTGCAGCTCTACTAGTAGACGGCTCTGAACCAATATAAGTTTTTGTCAAAGGTAATGGAACGAAAGAAATCATGAATAAATTGGCATCTGATGAATTTTCTGCATTACATTGTTTGTATTGTTTCTGGCCAGAGGACCCATCACATCCCAATTTAGAAATTAAAGTCATGCTGCAATTTTTAAACTTCTTTAAATAGTCAGCACAAAATGTCGATTATTAAGTTCTGCAGTGTGTTCAACAAGACCCTGCAATTTTATTTCTGCTGAACTTGAAGTTACACTAATAGCAGTTGGTGAAGGTAAGCAATCTTTTTTGGCAGAAACTATATCTCGATATGATGGAAAAATTCCACAATTTTTTTCATTGGTTCGCTTCCGCAATTCTGTATATTGGTTTTTAGTCATTTTTAAATCCAAAAATAGTGCAAATGCTTCTTCTGAGTAAATTTATTTTCTTCAGTTGGTGTCGGCATACTTTCTAAAATCCTTTTTGTGCGTCTGGGGCTTACTTCCACTATTTTTTCAATGATAGCAATTTTACTCTTTTTAGTTTTCGATGGTTGAATTTGATGCAAAAATGAATCCTTTATGATGCTACAAGAAACTTCTTCATTGATATGTTTAAGCTTGCGTCTTCGTGATCTTTCACTAAAATTATCAATTGGGTTTGCTGGTCGACCACCTTTTCCAGTTTCCGTGGTAGTTACTGATGGCTTTTTAAAAATAAGTTTATTTCTTAGCCATTCTTGGATGCGTGAGTACACAATTTCTTGTTTCTGGAACATTGATTATACCGTTTTCTTAAAGTATTTAAAAAGTTTTTTATTTTTAAGTTATGAATTTTAATTTCTTGTTTGTCGCATATTTTGAAGAATGGATTATTCATTATATGTAAAATAATGTCGTTTTCATCTTTCCGTTCAAAATATATATCAGATAGAACACTATAACTGAATTTAGCCATTGTTTAAACAATAATGAAGAAAAAAATGAATACATGGATTAATATACTATTGCTCGAAGTTTCAACATGATCTTTTTTACCTCTTTGAAACATAATATAACAGGTACTTGGTTTTACCAGTTATTTCCATTGGTTTTAAATTTATTTGCAATTTTCATGTATTTAAGTTATGTAATATTAAATGGCAATAAAATCATTTTTTACCTTTTCCAAATGAATTGCCAGATACCACATAATTTGAGAGTTCTATTGTCATTTTTGTCAAAATTTTGATACACCCTTCTATGTGGACTAGGTCCAAATATGGGCCAACTTCTCCTAATTTCAACAGAATTTTTTTTTTTGGGTCAATAAGAACTCTTGTACAAAATTTCATCAAAATATATGCATAATAGCCACTTTCACATACAAATAACTTCTCAAAAAATATGACGTGCATTTGTACCGAATATCTTACCTTGGGTCAAAAAAATTGCTGTAGCTCAAAAAGTGCAGTCCCGATGCATGGACATGTATATATAGGAATGTAGGGGAGAGTTAGGACTACAAAATAGTAAATTTGTGTTTTGACTCACAGGAGTTGTGCTCTATGAAGTAGGAAATTTCCGAGAAATTTGACCTTTTTTAAAAAAAAAATATTTAAATTGTTCTGAAAATAGTAGAGCTTCAATTTTTTTTACCAGTAATAGGAAATAAGTTAAGTTACAACACAAAATTTATTTCGTCCAAAAATCTTTAAAAAAAAGTTATGATCATTTAAACTTTAAAAATAACCTAAAAATATCATAAATTTACTAAATTCTGAAAAAGCCCATTTTGGACCACCCTGTTCTCAGTGAAATAGTTGAAATAGAGTTCTAATTTTTTGGCTTCCGAGGTTTGCTACTGTCTACTTTCATACGAGTCTAATAACTTTAAAATCGGAGAACAAAAAACAAAAGGAGTTTTGGCCGCTTTCTCAAAATATTGACCACAGTGCACCGTTTCAGAAAACCTAGGCACTTGAATGCTTCTTTTGCAACATGAAAAATGTGCTTGTTCCAACGAACATCGCATTGAATTTTCATGCCAAGAACATCGAGAGCTTCTGATTCCTTAATATATATATCACCCATAATTACAGATGAGGTAGCATGTTCAGCAGTACGCCTGTGCGAAAGCACACAGCACTGGGTTTTATAAGCGTTAAACTGAACCCTGTTCGCCAGGCCCCATTCGGAAATTACCAAAAGGTCGCGATTAGGGATATCGTCCATGTGCTTTCTAATAGCCTCAATTTCCCGAAGGCTTGGTCTACAGCGAAACGAAAATGAATGGCATATGCTACTGTCATCTGCAAAAGAATAGATAGGGTTGGAAGTCTGACGTAGAAGGTCATTAAGAAAAACAAGAAATAGGGTAAGGAAAAGGACGGAACCTTGCGGTACCCCTGAATTTACTTTGAACTCGCTTAATGAGATCCCATCTATAACAACTCGTATAGTGCGATCCCAGAGAAGGCTCGATATAAGTCGAGTGAAGCTATTACCGACACCAAAAGCAATAAGTGTTGATATGAGTTCACCATGCCACACTGTATCAAACGCCTTGGAAATATTGACACCATTTTTCCGAATGGAAGGCCAATATGTCACCCGTAGAGCGTGCCCTACGAAAACCGTACTGCCGGTCAATAAGTAAGCTGTTGGACTCCAGATATTTCACAAGATGAAAATTAAGCATAATTTCCATTACTTTGGAAAGTGCAGAGCTAATTGCGATTGGGCGATAATTTTCAGGGTTGCTATCCTCTCCCTTTTTGGGGATTGGTGTTACATTAGCAACCTTCCAACATGATGGGAACTCACCAACATGGTACAAAATGTTAAAAATTTTTGCTAATGGACGCGCTAACGTCGAAGAGCACTGCTTCAAGACCAGTGCTCCAAACTTAAAAGCCTTTGACTTAGTATTATTAATGCTTAAGGAATTTTTCGACATCCATTCATGTACAAGCCCCAGGCAAAATTAACATTGTTCTGCAGAACATCTGAAAGGTCAAGGGAAACGTTAAACAGCAAAAAACATCGTCCGCAAATAAATAGGTATCGCATATTGTGGAGTTAATAAAACTATTAATATACATAGTAAACAAGAGGGGACCCAAAACATAACCCTAAGGAACACCCGAAGACAGAGTCTGCAGTCCAGAATTAATATATTTAACACTGTAAATTGCGACCTACCAGTCAAAGATAAATAAATCAGTTTGCAAGCCGATTTGGAAAATTCGAACTCATTACTAAGCTTTTTCAATCAATGTTATAATTAATGGAGTTGAAAGCCTTCGAAAGGTCGAGGGAGACTAACGTGCTAAGGTTCCCGTTATTAACGTTCTGTCGAATGCAGTCAGTCATAGAAAGGAGCAAAGAAGTGGTATTATAACCTCTACGAAAGGCAAACTCTTTCTCGGAAATTTGAGTGGAAACTATGTCAAGTATCTGGTCTTTCATAATGTGTTCAACTACTTTAGATAAGGCTGGAAGTATGGAAATAGAGCGAAGATCTTCAGGATTCTGAATCACCGTAGACTTAGGAAAAAGGCAAAAGGATGGAAATTCGGAAGAATTTAAAATGGTATTTGCTAAAAATATAATATACTCAGAAACAAGCGGATAAATTGCTTTGATCGACTTAAGAGGTCATCAACACCAATAGACCTTGATTTAACCTTGCACAACGAACTAAGCAATTCCTGTTCCTTGACGCAACGAAACGTAAAAGTACCAGCAGCATTATTTAAAAGATCAAATACAATAGAATCACCACTTTCCGAAGTGCCACCTTGAACAAAGAAATCGTTTAACTGTTCCACATTCCCATCAAAGGAAGCAAAGTCTTCACCAACACAGCCTGGACAATTTAAAATCCTCCATACCCCACCTGAATCCAAACCACGAAAGAACCTAGAAAAGTAATTTTTTTCTTACACTTGCGAATAGTATTTTTCGCCTTAATTTGAAGCTTACAAAATATACGCCAGTTTTCAGCAGAGCGATCAGATTTTTACGCCCAAAAAGACAAATCTCTAAGAGAGCAAGCAAATACAATTTTCAACGTTCATTCTTGCGAGCAATCACTTTCCTAATTGTAGGTACATAAGTATAAAGCAGGTTTAAAAGAGAACTAAGCAATAAGCATTGAACATAGAACTATTATAGAACTGTATAAAATCAAAATCGGACAATCAAGAATGTAGGACATCCCAGTCAATGGAGTTAAAATCTGATATTCAAAATAATCAACCAGATGAGCAACCGTAAATCGAAAAGACAAAAAAATCAAATCACGATGAGAAACGTAAGGGCGTCAAAATGCGATGGACGAGAATTATGAACAACAGATAAGCTACATCTTAAGCATATAGAACGCATAAGATTTGATTTCTGATGTCAAACATATTACAATTGAAACATCCAACAACCACGATATTAGCATAGCGAGAAAATAGCTCATAATGTAGATTTTCAAAAGATAAAATATTCCCACGAAGCAAATATACAACGCCGAAACTCAATAAACAACGACTCACATACCCCCAATTCACAAATTTGCAATACTCTTCTGTGTTTGATTACGTTAGATATATAAATTCCAACATCTCCCCCTCTAGAGAATAAACGATCATGTCTACAAAACTTGAAAACAGGCATAGCAACGGAGCCATTTGAAATATAACATTTTAACCAGGTTTCCATAATTGCAAATCATGAAAAACAAGAATCACACAACATTCATTTAAGCTCATCAATCTTTGAATAATTTTGTTATGTCGTAAGGAGTTGTATCAGGAAATTGTTAGTTGCAACAACTTAATTGGACAAATCAATAATTTTACAGCTGCAAAAATTTTTTCTCTTAAGGTTAAGAACAATAGACTTCATAGACGACTGAACCGTGCTGACATTGTAATTTCTGGCCTTCCCTTGGAATTAGATGATGTTATTACACCTGGAATTAAAATTGGATCTCTATTACGAGCTCCCAGATACAACATTCCTGCTATATAAACAGGGGAAGGCAGATGCTTGTCAAAATGAACTCAATCTTTTTGAGAAACCAATTAAAGATTTCAAGATTTAAATTTTTTTAGGAATGATCGACCTGGCACAAGAGGCGGAGGAGTTGCAATTTATGTTTCTTCTAAGATCAAATGCAGGGATGTTTTCCGGGTAACGACTGCAGGCGTGTTTGAGACTTTTTTCTTAGAGCTGAATTACAATAATGGAAAAATTTTATTTGGGGTGGTATACCTACCGTACGGTGATATTCTTACTTTTGAACATGAACATTGTCAGTTACTATCGCAGTTCTCTTCGATTGTTATTTGTGGGGATTTTAATACCAATCTATTTTATGTTTCCAGATCTTATAACATTCGGTCCATGTGTGTAAGAACTGATCTTAGTAGTGTCCATAACAACAAACACATTCCATGGCTCGACCTCTCTCATTGATTTTATGCCAATTAGTAATTATTTTAGATAAGTGCATTATAAACAATTCCGATTCCCAACTATGTCTTGACATGCTATGATATGTGCTTCCTTTAAATTCATTTTTGAGCCTGTAAACAGCGCAATTGAAGTTCGTGACTATAACAATATGGATTGGAATAATTTGTTTGCTTTTTTGAATGGTTTTGATTCATCAATTATTTACGGTACAATTGATGTAGATCTGTTATGTAGCAACATATATTTCTTGCTATATAGCTTATATTCTTTCGTCCCTGTTGTTCGTAGGGTGGTTAAGGATCGTCACGTTGATTGAAGTCTAAGGATGTAATTTAAGCGACGTCCCCTAGGAACAAGGCGTTTTCTACGTACATGCAAGATAGATCCGACTATAATTGGCGCGTTTATTGTAAGCATCGTAACAGGGTGAAGACAGTGTTGCGTAAGCTTAAAAGTAGATATTTTTTACGTCTATTAAGTACTTTAGATAACTCGTCGATATGGAAGTTCTGGTTGTTTAAATGACAGTACCTCTCACATTGACTATGATGTTGATGATATTAATGGCTCCTTTGCAGATTGTAGTACGGATAGTGATATTGTTAACTTTCGAGTATCTTTTAAATCTGTTAGATGTTTTAATGAAATTGATGTTTTATTGACATTGAATAAGATCCTAAACTTGATCTTATTCTCTTGGTACGGATTATATTTAAAACTTGTTTTCCCTCATATTTTGGGTTTACAGCTACATTTGTATAGCACAATTACAATGAAGTCAAAGTTTCCTAGTTGCTAGAGTACTCCCCATACCCAAAAATAAAGCTGTTAATAGCGTCAACGAACTTCGTCCGATATTAATGTTGCCTGTTCTGTCTAAAGTTTTTGAGCATATGACAAACGATCTGATTTTGGAATCATTTCAAGTTAATTTGTATGATGCACAATTTGCTTTTCGCAAGGGATACAATACTACTACGTTACTTCTATATTTGACTGATTCAATTATACATTGTATTAATAATAACAGAATACCAGTTCTCTTATCCCTGGATATCTCCAAGGCGTTTAATTCCTTGAACCATTGTGTATTGATACAAAAACTTTTTAATGAATTCAGATTTGCAAAATCTGCGTGTAAACTTATGTTCTCTTACTTGTGCAATAGGTTACAATTTGTTACGTTTAATGGTCTTTGATCATCCCTGTTGCCTTTGACTAGAGGAGTTCCCTAAGGTTCGGTTTTGGGGCCTCTCTTATTTATTTTTTTGTCCATGTCTGTGAACTCAGAATGTTTCAGGACATATTTATAGGCTGATGATGTTGCATTGTTGTTTGATTGTAATTATTCTTCTACTGATGTAATACAAATGAATATTAATGTTTGCCTTTAGAATATTTCTCGGTGAATGTGCTGTAATTCATTACGTGTTTAGAATTCTAAAACTAAAGCTATTATTTTTAATCCGTACAACAAAATTTTTTGACTTTGACTCTTTTCTAGATGGAGTAAGAATCAGCTTCGATATCTTGGCATTGACCTGGATTCGACTGCATGGGAGAGTGATTTTCTCTTTGCAAAGACTCTTTTCTTCTTGTGTATTTTTGCTATACAAATTAGGCGGAAGCTTGTTTTTCACTTTTAATCTCGCAAGTTATATATGGCCTTGAAGTTATAGCTGGCATGACCGCTGTTGATTTCTCTAAAATAATACCGCTTTGTTTACAACATTAATAGGCGCGAGCATGTCTCTGAATACATTGTAATTTTTTTGGGGTGCTCATTTCTTAATTTTGTTGGACTTCGCTGTCTTATACTTTTTTTATAAAATCCAAAAAATGGGCGTACCGTAATTGCTTTTTTTTTTAAAGAGAAGTACCACTTCAGGCATTAAAACCTATTTAGTTATTTTTCGTAACCGTGCTACATTCTTTAAGAAAGGAGAGATGAGAGATAAGACAGGTGGTGAAAAAAGAGAGAGAGTTATTTATTTTACTTCGCCGGCGAATCTGCTATGAGAAAGTACCGACGAAGGAGACTGCACGTTTTTTGTTCATTCTGAATATGTATTTATACCATTAAACAGAAAAAAACATTTTTTTTTTTGTATTTTGATTGCCACAGGATTTGAACCCTGAAATAACCAGGTTTGTAGTCAGCGTGTTTACCACTTTGACTACAGCAGCTTTACAAATCCTTTGCTTTCACTCGCTCATCTAGAAATCCTCAGATCTTGATTTCTAAGATTTCGTTTTCTATATTTGAAAAATCTTTTTTAGTAAGGATTGCTCGATGGTGGAATGCTTTGCCTGTTGATCTTCGTATTTTTTCATACACCAGTAATGCCTTCAGACTAAAGTTTCTATGATATGTGAACGAATCTTCATTTCTCTCAAACATATTTTTTTAATATACACATGTACATGTGCGTATATATTATCTCTGTAGCAATCACTTATTGGGAGGCTTCGTGCTGTTATGTTTAATTCTGAATATGTATTTATACCAACATTTTTTATTTTTTGATTATCAGAAAACGCAGTATGACATGATTCTAAAAAAGAGTTATCACTGACTACATTACCTAGATTTAAATTATGGGACACTTTGAGCAAAGTTTATATAAGGGGGGAGCCGATTTATTTTGATAATGAAGTACATCAATTTATAAAAAAAAATAAGCTAAGAAAATAAATAAGAGTTCATTGACACTTAACAAAAATTATGCTATAATATTATGTATATAATTTTAAAAGTAATTATATCAATATATATTCATAAATTTTTTCTTTAATCCAACTGACTGAAAAAAAAAACAAAGGTAAGAAAAGTAATTGCAGTGGCTACCAAATAATTGAATAGAATCATAATTATAAATTATACATAATTATATGCTAAATATTTCCACAACAATCTATAATGTAACATTCAAATATAAGCTACTTTACAAATGAATTTACTTTAATACAAGAATAATTATTTACGTTATTATAAATGATTTAAATTGAAAAGTTTATTAAGTTTTATAAGATTGACAATCTATATATCATCTAAAAGTTTTATTTTCCACTTGGGACCTTCACGGTTTATTATAATGTAAAGTCCAATTTTGTTTCCTTTTGCCAATTTTAAACACTGCATTAATAGCTTGCTTACTATGGGAAAGAGGTTATCATTTAAATAAACACGTGTTGCTGCATTTCCACCTTCCAAGTGACACCTTGTTATTGATTTAACATAAAAATATTCAGCCATAATTATGTCTCTTAAGCTATGTACAGACGATTGTAAGATCTAACAATATTGTCATTAAAATATGCCTAACAATGTCTTGCAACTGTGTGAACTGACAATTTTCGGTTTACAACGTTGGTAAAAAAGGATTGTCAGCCTATTGTAAGCCAATAATATTGTTAGACACCTGCCAATCGTGAGAACACTCTTCGTTGCTATTGCCAGATAATTGTCAGACGTTGTAAGTTCATTTTTTATTGGTCGATACGCTTAAAGTAATGCACCTGACAATGGTATTATTGTCAGACAAATATTTCTACTGGCAACACTGCCGCGTATAAACGTCTAACAAATATGAAAAATACAAACAGTATTTGTGTTATTAAAATAGAATATGAATGAAAATATTTCAATTAACAAGGCCTGCATGATTGATTGCAGTTTTCAGCCAATAGACCTGCTCAGTCCCTTATCTCCTACCTCTGAAACGGAAAAAATTTAAAAGGGAAGCAGAAATCATACAGGAAAAAAGTGGAAACTGCATGGTCACATGCAAATATCATGCCGTTAGTTAGGGAGCTTGAGGCGCAGAGAAATTTATGGGATGCTGGTTGCGCAGAATAAAAACTTCCCAAAGATATATTATGGCAGGAAGTCACTGACAGCATTCCAGCAAGCTTCAATGACTGTAAAAGAAAATGGGCAAACCTCCGGACCAGTTTCAACTGCAATTTGGAGAAGCTCAGGAAAAAAGTCTGGCCAAGGAACTGATGTTTTTGGAGACCACCAAAGTTCGCCAAACTAAGAAGTATTATATCCATTTGCAAATAACATACATACATATGTACACAAAGTGCTCATTGTGTTTCTCTTTTAACAGGAATCGGCAACCACAGATGAAAGGTTAATCAGCGACCTGGGACTCAGCGAAGAATTGTCCATTTCACCATGCACGAGTATGCAAAAACGTAGGCGGAAAAGCACTCCAACAACATTATCAACATCAAGCAATTCCGACTTTAAAGAGATGGCTGTAGAAGGGCTACAGACATTGAGGTCCAGCGACTCTCAACCGAGAGATACATCCGCGGCCTTTGGCAAATATATTGCTGCTGAATAAAGGAGCTTGCCGCCGGAATCAGCTGCATTCGCTAGAGCGAAATTAAGGCGTGCATTCAACGACATATTGGATGAGGTGTCTTTGATGGTAAGTGTTTCATTTTTTCTTTCAATTGATTTTATTCTTATATACATTTTTATTACTTCTCCATTCAATACAGGAAACAACACAGAAAAAGCAATACTAGTGCCATTTCAAATATTACCTGCCATGACGAATGTTGCTACGTACATACTTATTTATATACATATGTATTTATATAAACATGTAGACATGGAAAGACAAGATTCTCTTGTTTTTGTATATAATTTTCATTTGTTTTTATAATTTTCTAATTTTATGTTTACATACATACATACATATGTATTTAAGTATGTAAAATCTGCTTTTTGATTTTTGCTTATATATGTATGATATATGTATGTTAATACATTTGTATGCAAATGGTTTGTACAAACATATGTACATATATATGTCACTATTTTTATTTAAACAAAACCAAGGTTTTGAATTACAGTCCTTTTAGTTAGATAGTGTACATATGTATGTGTGTAGCTTGTACTATGTACATAATTTTTGAAGTATTATATATTTTTTTTTTGTTTTTTGAAAGGCTTTTGTTTTGGATGTAAGTAGGTTTTTGTATATGTATGTTTATATTTTCTTTATATATAATTATATGTATATTCTTTTGCTGTAAATTTTTGATTTGTTTATATCTATGTACATAACAACTACTATTTAATAAAAACAATGATTTGGAATAAAAAAGTTCTAGTGTTCTTCCTTATTTTACCATGATGTTCTATTAGTGAATAAAACAACACTGATATATGTATGTACATACTTTAACTTATTTTCAGGCATGTTCTGAAACGTAATGCCTTTTTTGTGATTTTTAGATCACAATTGTGACTTAAAAATTGATTAGTGTTTTTCTTTCAAAAAAAAAAAAAATGCAAAATCACAAGCCAAATAACAATATTTCTTGCAATAGAAAGGTCTTCAATTTTTTTTTTATAATTTATAAATTCTTTGGTGGAAAATTGCTTATTTTGCTATGAAAATCAATAAAAAACATTTTAATTAATTTTATGCGAAGTTCTAAATATGGTGGTTAAAAAAATAACTATGTGATTCCAAATCGGCAGCCATTTAGCTGACCAGTTTAAACTCACAAAAAATTTAAACGTTTTGTGTGCAGAACAGATCTTGTGATTTTAAATTAAAAAGTGATTTTCAGAATATGCCTGTTTATAAGTATATTGCTTTTATTTTTTGGGTGAAATTTTGTATGTATATAGTACATCGGTATGTATATAGTATACTGAAAATCCAATTCACCTTCTTCTTTAACGAAATATTAAGTGAATTCCTTCTGAACATCTTTGTTAAAGTGTCATTACGCGGTTTTTGTATAGGATACATTGAATTCCCCATTACTTCCTTACTACGCCAATCACCTGGTAGAAGCGCGCCGTTGCCGTGGTAATAATCTAATGCATTTGCTGGTGCATACTTGTTTTTGTTCGTTCTTATCAAAAAATTGTGTAGCACGCAACACGCAAGTATCAGTTTGGTTGTTTTTTCCGCATTCAGGCATATTGGCCTGATCGCATAGAAAAAATCATTTTATATATTATTTCAAAAGATTATAAAATCGATCAGATCTGTCAAAAAGTCTGTCACACACATACAATTTTATCATACTTTTTGAGCACACATGTAATTTTTCACAGATCGTACGACTGAGTACGATAGTCAATACTGGCCTTTAATAATAGGCTATGAGTGCCCTTATAATTATAGAAAATGCTACCAGCAGTGAAGAAAATAAATATGTTTACCATGAGATACGTATCCACAAGCACTTTGTAAATGGCATATAAAACTTCTGGAATAATAAACGATATCGTAGATACAAAGTTTTCACCAGTAGCTAGGTAACGTAGGGTTAGCACGAGTCGCTCATCTGTTGAAATGCTTTTGAGCATGTTTGTATCCTGTTTCTGAACATAAGGAGTCACTAAATTAAGTAGGTTATCAAATTGTTCCGAGTCCATTCGTAAAAAATTGCTATATAACTCCGGCTCGTCATTTCGTAGCTGAACAAGCAATTTGGCATAAAATCCCTCCTGCTGACGATGTAGCACCCAATCTTTTACCCAAACTTTGCGGCGTTTCCTTGCTATTTTGCTTTCATTATCGGTATATTCTAAAATATATGCATTTAAATCGTGGCAATTGCTATTTTTACTTGTTATTCCATATTATATTTTTTTAACAATTAATAACTTCAAATGTTTTAAATTTTTTGGCAATGCCGAACAACAATTGTAGTACAACAACCTTACAACCGTGTGAACTGACAAATTTTATTGGTAGATAACTTATTGCTAATTGTCTGAGAAAAAAAATCTGGCAACGCCATGACAACATAGAAGAAACTTTTTGTGCTGATCACTTTTTTTTCATAAAAGAAGCTGTAGTGGAAAAATTTATATTATTATAAGAAAAAAATTAAAACGTGCTGATTGAGCTATATACTGGTGGAAGTAAAGCAAAATTGGATGATGGTATAAATTCATTACATCGACATTTTTTATTTTGGCTTGATAGTATTTTATTGGTAAAGTGTACCGCTGCTGCCGCCATTTTATGTTAAGGCTGAATTATACATATGAACGAAATTATACCTATTTGATCCTGTTAATTTTCAATTTGGAGTTAATTAAGCTAGAGTAGCATTTGGCATAATAATTCAACAAACTTCGAACTTGGTTAACATTTTGTTTGGTTCGCTAGTCTCTAGACTGTGGTTGTTTTTACCACGAAAGCTGGCATAAACAACATACATACGAGTACACATATATACACACATATGTATTTATTTTAGTACATGTGCTTGCCTTAATAAGGAACATTTATTATATTGGACAGTGTATTGCCTACTGGCTGGAGTTTTTCACTAGTCTGGAAAGACCTTCCTTTGGTTTATGACACTGTTTATGTCTGGCATATTTTTGTGCTTTTTTTTTGTGGGTGGTGCTGTGTACCGTTGTTGCTGCCCTTTCATTTGAAAGCTGTCCTTAGGGAGCTGTTAAATAACGTTTTTTTTTTTTGTTTTTGTGGTGCTGCTGCTGCCTCATCACTTCTTTAAAAAAAAAAAGAAAAAAATGCCTGGAAAAAGATGTTTATGTGACTCGTGCAAAAAGGAGATTGGCAAAGATGGGAGTGTCCAATGTTGTAACTGTGCGGAGTGGCTACATCTTTCATGTGCTGGTTTAACTGATGACATGGTTGTGTTAATGACTAAAAATAGCAGCGTTTTATTTAAATGTGGGGGCTGCCGTCATCGTCCTAATGATAACATAAGAACTGATTTCCAAATTTTAAATAATAAAATTGATGCACTAACTGAGCAAATGAGAGTACAGCAAAGTAGCTGTAGGATAGAAAGCTTGGAGATGTAGATGTAGTTCTGGAAATAAAGAATGATCTCATTGGGCGATTTGCAAAGGTGAAGAAGGATATTTCAAACTGCAATCAGCGGGTGGAAGAGTTGAATACGAGTCTTGATGAGAAAGCGATTAAATTGCAGATGGCCAACAACATTCTACATCACAGAATAAACAGAACAGATGTCGTTATCTCGGGATTGCCAAGTAAACTAAGGGTTAATCAACTTGAAGAAAAAGTTTTGCAAATTGGAAAATTTTTGGGTTTATCTTTTGGCATTAATGAAGTACAGCACATTTGCTACATTAATAAAACTAAATCTGTCTTGGTTAAATTTTCACATGTAAGATTACGTGATAAATTGATGGCAGAATATTTTATTGATGATAGTAATATACACAATAGAATTTATATTAATGACCATTTCTCCCCTTTTGCTTCTAAAATGTACTTTTTTTGCAAGAATCTTAAGGATGAGAAGAAAATTGTTAAATTTAAAATTTTTAATGCTGATGAACCCAAAGTTCTAATTTGCAGTAATGATAAAACTGAATCTCTTTTAAATTACACAGAATGCTTGAACTTTCAGTGCTGATCTCGTTTACATATATGTATAATTATTTTTCTTACTTTGTTCATAGGATACAATTTTGTTACATGCACCTCTCATTTTTATTATAAATGAAATTATATTTGAAGTAATGCTTTTGAAATTTTGTTGAGAGTTGCATGAAATGTTATTGTTAGTATTACGATTATTATTATACTTTCTTTTATGCAAATTCATGATCAGCTATTAATTGAGCTATGATTTTTGGTAATTATAAGTGTCTTAACCGTGTATTTCTTTTTTTATTTACATATTTTTACTCTTGGTTCCCCCACCATTCACATTTGTTAGTACTTTATGTCTATTATGATGGTTGACGGTAATATTGGTCCGATTTGTAGTGACAATACTCATCTTAAGAGCTCTCTTAGAAGCAATGAGTCTTGTTTTAATATAGGTCACTTAAATGGTAGAAGCATTTGTCCACAAAACGGTAAGATAAGTGAGTTGCGCAATATCTTGGATGAGGGTTATTTAGATGCCTTTTGTGTCACTGAGACGTGGTTAAAATCATATATTTCTAGCCAGGCTGTAGGTGTTTCGGGCTACACTTTTCACAGGAATGATCGGCCAATGGAACATGGGAGATCTGGAGGTGTAGGTATATATATTCCAAATAAATTTAAGAGCCGTGTAGTATTTCGAGTTGAAGAGTATCATGTATGTGAATCTATTTTTGTGGAAGTTAAAGTAAATAATTGTAAAACAGTTGTGGGGGTTGTATATTTACCAGAGAGTAATAGGGAGTATCTTTGCAGGTTTGAACAGCTTCATGAAAATTTTTTCTTAGAATATAATAATGTTTTTATCTTTGGTGATTTCAATCATAACCTTTTTGATCCCATTAAGGCAAATTTTGTTTGTTTTCCCATTAAGGCAATTTTGTTCTCGAAATGGGCTGATTATTAATCATAATAATATTACAACGCATTTTGATCTGAATCATCACTCGTCCTCATTACTAGATTACTTTTTAATTACCAGTGAAACAAGTATTAAATTCTCAGGGCAATTCCAATGTCCCGCTATATCTGATCATGCATTTATTTATATATCAGTTGACATGGTAATGTGTCCAAACAATGATAATGTTTTTATTAGGAATTTTCATGGTACAGATTGGGATGGCCTTAATAACTACTACATACTACTACAACTATATGATTTCTCTGGTATTTACAACACAGATGACGTAAATATTCAAATTGCCACATTTAATACTTTTTTAAGTGAGGCTTATACTTATGTTCCACTCATCCGCAAAAGGAGGGTTATTTCAAATAACGTTTGGATGAAATGTCGCGATGTAATGTATGTAATCTCGCTCAGGAATTTAGCGTATCAGGGTTTTTTAGATGAACCTACTGATGATAATTGGAATACTTTTTGTAAATATCGAAACAGGGCTAAAAATGTCATTAGAACGTGCAGAAGGAAATATTCTATTAAAAATTTTGAAAGATGTAACAACAACAACATATGGAATACCTTGAGAAATGCGGGTTGCATGGATTGTAACAAAATATCCCTTGACTATGACGTAAATGAGGTGAAGAATTTTTTTGTAGGCGATGCGAGCGCAGATATTTCTGATGTTGACTTTAATTATGTTGATGAACACTTTTCTTTCTCTTTTGATAATATTAATGATGTCGAACTTTTGATTGCTCTAAATAAAGTGAAATCGAACTCAATAGGTTGTGATGGTATTCCCTTAAAGTTTTTGAAAATGTTATTCCCCCTAGTTAGCTTGCATTTTCTTTACATAGTAAATAATATTATAACCACATCTACTTACCCCTATTCATGGAAAATAGCTAGGGTTGTTCCTATTCCTAAGACTAACAATAACTCTTCAATAAACAATTTAAGGCCTATTTCCATTTTACCAGTTCTCTCTAAGGTTGTGGAGCATTTACTTAAACCAAAAGTATTAGAGTATCTTGACAGAAATAATTTGATTAATCCGAACCAGTATGCATATCGCAGAGCACATAATACTTCGTCCTTGTTAATAGAAATGACTGATCTCATGAGGAGTAATTTAAATGATGGTAATGTAAGTATGCTTTTCTCCTTAGACTTGTCTAGAGCATTTGATTGTGTTAACCATGCCAAATTAGTAAGGAAATTAAAAGATAAATTTAAATTTTCAAAAACCGCTTGCAAGCTCATTTATTCCTACTTAACTCTGCGTTCACAGTTTGTAGACATTGATGGGTGTTTTTCTGATATACGTGCTGTTAATATGGGTGTACCACAGGGCTCAGTTTTGGGGCCGATTCTGTTTGTCTTGTACTTAAATGATGTTGTTGATGCTACAACGGAGGTTAGTGGATGCAGGATTTTCATGTTTGCGGATGACTTACAAGTGGTTTCAAGTAAGAATAGGCAGGATTTGGATGTTTTGGAAGCGAGAGCAAATTTGTGTTTAGATAAAATTTCATCATGGATGGTTGGTAATGATTTTTTGATTAATTTAAATAAAACGAAGTACATGGTGTACGGTAATAATATGGATTATAACTTTAATATTTTTTTAAATGGCTGCAGTATACACAGGGTAAATACTTTAAAATGTTTAGGAGTGGTTATTGACGAGAAACTCGATTTTAGCTACCATAATAATACTCTTACAAGAAAGATCATTTTAATATTGCGCAGACTGTATAATTTGGATATATTCTTACCGCATTACGTTAGAAATATGGTAGCAATTACATTGTTGATGTCACAGATATGTTATGGTATAGAAATTGTCTCTGGTACTAATTTAACAAGTTTTCATAGATTGCAAAGAGTAGTTAATATGGTTGTTCGCTTTGTCTTTAGAGTCAGGGTAAGAGAGCATATAACGCCGTATGTTGTGAAGTTTTTGGGATCCAGTTTTCGTAAATTTGTTGACTACAGATTAATTTTTTTCTTTTATAAAATTATTTTTATTTCTATTCCACATAACTTACGTCTTAATTTTCATTTTTCGAGATCAGTAAGAAACACTCAAATTGTTATACCTTGTATTAGGTCATCAGCGTATGAGCAATCATTTCTGGTAAGAGTGGCTAGGCTTTGGAACAACCTACCTTCCGGCTTAAGGATATTTGCAGATTCAATAAATGTTTATAAAAGAAAACTTATGTTATTTATATGTGAGTCCACCTGAAAAATTGGTACATACGACTTGAGACTGCCCAATTTATGGTTTAAGTGAAATATTGCTTTGTTAATTAGATTCATTGCTCTTGTATTAATGTAAATGATTCCTATCACTTTCTTTTTTCTTAAATGATATGTCACTATTGGTCCTAATGTGAATTTATTAAATTGGCTGGGGGGCCACTAACATGCAAATAAACTAGTACATTATTTTTTGCATCACAGTAATTCTACTAGTATTATAAGTATATAATCTTCTAACTACATACATGAATTAGTCTGTAATATTTATTTTGGCCAATTGTAGCTTTTAATGTTACTAATGGATAAATAAATAAATAAATAAATGAAATTGTAAGCTTTTCTAACAATCGTCTGAACTAACAATTAAACTTTTTGTAGCCATATTGAATTGTCAGAGTGTTGCCAGCACATAGGCAGATCAAACAATGTTATTAGATTTGAAAACCGTCGGTACATAGCTTCACTTAAATATCACGAACTATGTTTTATACAGCGCAAAACTTCTAAAACTCCTACAAAAAAGCTTCAAATATTTATTTTTTTTATAAAGAGAACTAGCACTTCATTCATTAATACCCATTTAGTTATTATCGTAACCATGCTACATTTTTCTGGAAATGGATAGATAAAAAAACAAGACAAAGATTCCTTTTAAAAGCTAGAATCTTTGTTGGCGACTGGTTAAACAAATTTCATTATAACTTTTCAGTTTATACAAGGTTTTTTTGAAATAAAGTTTTCCTTGAGTCAGTCTTATATTTTCTTATGTTTCTTATATTTAATTAAGTAGTTTGTAATCGTTGTAGTAATTTAAAGTAAATTCTCATACTATTGTACCTTACATATTTTAGGTTGATTTTCAACAAATTTTCATATTAATAATAATAAAAAACAAGAGTGCTTTATTCGGCTACGCCGAATCTTATATACCCTTCACCGTCTATATAAATCTAGTTTAGTGAAGTAGCTCCTATCAAAAAAAAAAAAAAACAATTATTGCTGTGACAGAGAATTAAAAATAAGAAAAAAAATTAAATAGTTTATATAACCTGACATAAAAATGCAATCGGCTCTTAATGGGATAAGCATTTTTTAAAAAATGTTAGTAGTTCCTTAAAGATCTCCCAAAACCTTTAAAATGATGCCCATATTGACATTTAAAAAAAATTTATAATTTCAGGGCCCCGTAACTCGGAAAATATTAGCGAGCGCCAATTTTTTCACGTGATGTTTTTTTTTTAATTCTCTAACGCTCCATATATTTATTTTTTGATTGGAGTTACATTCACCCCTATTCTGCGTTTCGATTCGAATCGAAATTTTCTCCGTCTGACAACTTTGGTATTCTGCGTTTCGATTCCGCTCAGTTTCTTTCGATTGTATGTATTCTGCATTACGATCGGAGCTCCGTTTTTCTCAGTTGTTTTTTTGTTAACGGAGGAGTTTTCCTTATTTGTGTTTTTTAGTTAAAAAGTTAAAAATGTAAGTAGAAAATGAGATAAAATGTTCAGAAACGGTTTAAAAAACCCTTAAAATGATTTCTAACTAATTTATTTAATTTCATTAAATTTCTTTTGTTTTAAATTGTTAATTTTTGTGTTTGAATCTGATGTGTTTTTTATGTATTACCGGTCAAAAACAACAATACCAGAGCAGTATGAAAAACTGGCAAATTTAATGGCATCTAAAGCAGACATTACATGAGGATACCACCAGCGATCAAAGGAAAAAGTAGCAGCGTTTTGAGAGGAAATTGCAGGAATCCTCAATGCACTAGGTCCTCCAACAAAAATGCCAGCACAAAAACTAGTTGCCATGAATAACTAATTTATATTTTTATATTTTTATCATTTTATTTAACATTTTTTATTGAACTTCATCAAGAATTTATTTTAAATTATTTATACATATAACTTTTTGTATTAAATTTGACATTTGCTTATGAAAATGATAACAAACTTGCTTATTTGGCTATTTCATTTCCACATTCCACAGTGATGCTATTAATTTTGTAAACATTGTTGTCTTCCTCTTTTTCTTTCGATTCCGTTCAGAATACCAATTTTCGATCGCAACGTAACTGAATGCGGAGACTTAATCGAAACGCAGAATAGGGGTGATTATTGTTTCAAATGACATTAAAAAATTAGAGGTAGGCGTGGTGTTTTTCCTGCTGCCTCGATTGACATGGACCGATCTTGCTGATTTCGAATAGGACCTCTTTCGACACTATGTCTGATCGAATGACACACTTTTTTTTTTCTAGCACATCTAGTGCCTCGGCAAACTTGATTTCAAGACTAACACGGACGCACAGACGGACATCGCTCAATCGACTTCGCTATGCATAAGAAGTAAGAATATATATAAACTTTATGGCGTCGGAGATGGATATTGTAGAAACTACACATGGAATGACAAACTTATATATACCATTTTTTCACTTTTTGTGGTGAAGGGTATAAAAATCCCCTCTGGCATAAATATCACCTTCCGGTAAACACATGGCGCTACAAAAATATCCTTAAGGTATTTGTGATTATTCTTTTGTTACCTCTAATTTATTTGTCACGACTAGGCCTGTACAAGTAGCAAGTCCTTCTTTAATAATCTTAAGGCTGCTAGACATTTATTAGATAACTTACTCATAAGTTATGAGTTTTTTTTTTGCAATTGACGAATTAAGTCCTCGTTGAATGAATCATTATCATTATTGACCGGTGGGTTTTCTACACACACTTTACATGTATATCATGCACAGTAAAAACTCCTTTTGGTACATTTTCACACTCCTTTTATAACCATTGACTGTGAAATAAACATAGCAAGCAACGTTTCCGGCCACGTTTTAAGCTGCAGTGTTAAAGCGTAATTAAAATGATGGCTCTAAAGAATCGGAATGTAGGAAGACAATGCTGCATCACTGATATATGCTTACATATTTGATTAAAGAAAATACAATTAAGAAAAAAATGTGCGTGATTAAAACGTGGTGTTACCAGACTAGTTGCCAGTTGTTAACAGTTTCGTCGGTAAAGACTTCATCTTGATATCAATAGCATGTAGAAAAGCAAAGAATTTTTGGTTTTTAGTACTCTGAGAAAGGTTTTTTCTAGGTTTTTTAGTCATATTCAGCTTATATAAACATTGACCACGTTTGTTTTTATTATTTATGAATGTAAGAATTTATTATATTGTTATCAAAAAATAAAAATAATGGCTAAATTAGTTAATAATTTAAGAATTACTTAGTTTACATTATAGTATTCAATATTACCAAAAGCATTTTCCCTTATATTTTACCAATGAATTTGTACTTTAATTTTTGATGTATATATACTTACTATTGCCGCTAGGCTTGGTTATGATGTAAATAAAGATAATTTAATGTTGGTCTTAAAATTAGAAATTCGTCATTAAGACCATACGCAATTAAGAATATTGCAAGACTCAATAAAAAAATTACAGGCGCGAAAAAGAGAAGATAAATACTCAGAGCACTTTTAGGTTGCAAAATAGAAATCAAAAATCGTATAGATTAAAACAATCACTAACTTCTGACTTCTGCTTGCAATCACATAAATAACACCAAATCAATTTTTCATCAAATTACAGAAATCCATACTTGGACAAGTTAATTCAAGTATACTAACAAAAGAAGTAATAAATTGAAAACGTGGCAGAGTTTTGGAAATAAGAATGATAATTTTTGTTTTTTATTTTAATTAAATTTAATTTATTTTATACATACCAGATATATTTGATATAGTGGGACAAGCAGAATGTGACTTCTCATCTAGTAATAAGACATCAGATGGACGTTTAAGATGATAAGACGCAGTTGTTGTATTGTGATCGTCACAATCTTGTAAAGGTAGATTTTGAAGTGTTGTTACATTTCGATCCCTGCGCTTTTTCTCTTTTTTAAGTTTTCTTGCAGAAATTTTATTTCGGTAAAATGAGGAGGATGCATTTGCGACATCTTTTGACACTAAAGAGTTTATACTAGAATTTGTATCTTGTAAATCAATTACAACAGGAGGAACATCAGTTGCTGAGGTAAAATTACTACTAACTGTATTGTTAGTTGGTATACATATCAAATCGGAATTAGAATTTGATGAATGTTCAATTATAAATGTTTCAACAGCTTTAAATGTAGACGTAGCAGGCTCAGTTTTTTCCATTGTTGTTCTTCGGGTTGATTCAAGTGTATTACCCAGACCACTAATTAAATTTGCGAAACTGGTGGGTTGTTGTTGCTGTTGACCATTTGGGTCGTTACTTATATTTTTCTCACATCTTATTTTTTTACTTAAATTTGCATTTGAGCTTTTCGGCATCTGTGCACCAGTTGCAGGATTGGATATCGAAATGAAAAATTCATGATGATTAGACTTTTCTTGATGGTTAACAGGCGACGAAGGCTGTGAATGATAAGGCTGTTGTTGCATTTGGTGTTGTTTAAACATAGTTTGATATTGTAGTTGACGTTGATAATGTTGTTGACTTAATTGCTGGGTTATTAAATGAGAAGTAGAAACTGCATTGTCACTGGAAGGTATATTAAAAGGTGCGGTTGCTGTAGAACTGGAATTAATGGCAGATGCTGCAGTCATGTTAGATACGCAGGATACAGCTGATTCATTTGACTGCTGCATCCCTACCATTTCTCGCCACCTTTTTAGCAAAGATTTTGCACGCCGAGCTAATTTTTCACATTTTGTACGCCTTCTTAACTGATTAATATACTTAGCTAACCTGGTGGCTTCCAATTGTTCCTTTGTAATAGTTGTTCCTTCCAGAGCCGAAATAACAGACAAAACAGTCTCCATACTAACGACCTACAATGGCAAAATCGATATTTGCTTAAAAATTAAAACCAAAAACACACTATGTTGTTTATTCTTACATCATAATTCTGATCAAGTGCCTGAGATAATCGCAAAGTGAGATCGAGTATATGCTTGTTGTTCATTTATAGTTTTCAAACCGTATTTGTGTGTAGATATATATGGCTCTAACGCAAATTAATACCCAATAAGCTCTTTCTTGCGATGAAAAGAAATTTTGCGATAGATATCATATGTGTTCCCTCAGGTGTAATAACACGACAGGTGTGTGCATTTAAGGAAATGCTGGAATGTTATATGTATAAATAGTACTACTGACATATAATATCCACTGAATTTAGGTTGTTAATGTTACAAAATTGTTGATTTGATATCAGTTGAGAACACATCAATATTGTTTGAAAAAAACGTATGTTTCAGGCACAAATGGCAAAATAGTAAAAAAAATACGACGACTTCCTTTGAACAATGCTACAGAGATAAATGATTATTTACCTTGATATCCGTTAAAATTGTTAGTTTAAAAGTCTGAAAAAATATTCAAGTTGGTCTTGTATTAGCCCATTTGATCATGATTAGCCTTAACTATGACAATTCTTTCAATACTTCAGCTTACCTTAACAAGCAATCTTAAATAAACAGTCCCGTGAAAATTTTTTTGGTTAAATATTTTTAATATATTTTTTAATAATACGTTAACTTATTATACAAATGTTTAGTTTTCACAACAAAATAACATATATTACATTAATATTGTTTGTCGCCGAACAATGACCAAGATCTCTCACAAGTTGGCATATTTGTAAGAATTTTGTTTTTTATGGGAAAATAAAAAGTTGTTTATAAAAATGCACTGAACATAAGGCATATCACATTTTCAATAATGCTCACAACTTAAATAACATATATTTTCTCCTCTTAACTTTTTTTTTTTTAAACAAAATCCTAGACTAGTGAAACGTTGTGGTAGCCATAGTGAATGACATAGCCTGCTAGAGAATCAAGCCGACTGAAATACTTCGGCGGCGGCTAAAAGAGCAATTTTAGCCCGCGGCGGCGGCTTAGCCGTTTGCACCGAGTATTTACAGGCTTATATGACTCTCAATGCCCGAGCCGAAATGATACTTTCAATATTTAAATATCTAGAAAAATATGTATTTCAATTTAATTGTTTCAGATACAATTTTTATTTAAATGTAATAAAAACCATTAATTTGAAAACAATTTATTATTTGTTTATTTAGTTAAAAATAACAGAAAAAACTATTTATGTTACAATAGTACAAGCGCTAGCTGCTAGGGCCATCGGCTCTTAATATGTATAATAATATGAGTACAAATACATAGAAAAATTATTAAACAATCTTTTATTTATTTATTAAAAACAGATAATACAAATGTTTTATATGCTTAATTTTCTGAAGTGGACAAAATTGGTTAATAGTATAATTTTGGTTTTATTTGTTACGACCAAAATATTGTGGAATAATGAATAACGATTTAAAAAAAGAGAATATAATTGAAAATTTGTAATGGTAGTTAATGTAATTTAAATGAATTTTTAATAATAACAGAAAGTTAAATATGTTCTATAATTTACGACTGATTTTTTTGTTGGTATTTGCCTACTAGAAGATTAAGTTTTGATCTACCAGGTTATGTATATAGCCGGGTTAAACGGCTGATAACTGAGCCGCCGATAACTTTGTCGGCGGCGCGGCTTATGAAATTTTATTAGCTGCGCGGCTAGTCACCAGTCGGGCCGATACGACCCTCTCCACTGTAGCTTGATATGCAGAAATGTTTTACCACGTTATTTTAGTTGAAAGAAATTTATAAGAGTGAGGAAAAAACAGTATTATAAATATCCCTATATTGCATCTGTTTCTTCTTCTACATTTCCAAATGTGTGCTTCCAAGTTCACAATATGATTTTAAACTATTATAAAACACCTTGTGGTTATAACATATTTTTGATAAAACACTAACAAAAAATGTGACAATGTATAAACATAAATGTTAAAGGTAATTGCTAAATAAAATTAAATCACAATTTATGTTAAGACTTTACTACTTTTCAAATTATTTCCACATATTAAAAATTATGCTTAATCGATTTACGTTAATTGAGCTTGAATCTGCCAAAAGTTAACGTAGATTAACATAAAAAGAATTCCAAAAAGGAATTTTCATATTTTTGAATAAGAGAAAAAAATTTTTTTTTGTAAATTGTTAAACTATAATTTATACAGACAAGAAAAAAAAATACGAGATAGCATCTCCAGATATTTTTATTGAAAAGAGGATAATTTATTCATTCTAGAATTTGTAGGAATGGTCTTGATGGATACAATTCGCATTTATATACATGTATATAAAATCAAATACACTATTTATCTTAAATATAGCGTGATTTAAGTGATGGCAAAGTGTTTATACGCCTATAAAATGATTTGACATAGGCTTATAGGTCTTTAAACCTATGTATCATGACAAAAATTTAAAGGATATTTTTAATTTTCACCTAGAATTGCAAATCAATATTTTAGACAACTCGTATTTTAATTTTTGAACCATTACTTTTTATTTCTTATTCTTTTACAACCAGGATTTGAGGCGTGGATATTTTAAAAGAATTAAAATTTAACCTTTTCGGCTTATGGTTCATTTTTTAATTTAATGCCTAAACATTATAAAAAAAATTTTGAATGTGTGGTTTACCGGATCCCCTAATATTTTTATTTACGTTTGCCAACACTTATAATTTATCTTTGTATAAAGTATACAGCCAGTATTTACTAATACATTCAAAGATTTCATCCTTAACTTTTCTATGTATTTGTAACGTTTATATAAAATTAACGTTTTCGATCACTCACTTAGAATCCTCGAGAACAAACACACGCTTTTTGTGATCTCATTTTTAGTTGTTACCCTACAAGAACAGTGACCAACATTTGATCCATCAAATGACAATCTCTGATGATGGAAATATCCATCATCGCGTAGAACAAAGTTTCTATCACATTCTTAAGACAAAAATGAAAAACTTGATGGAAACTTTTGTGTACATGTGATTGTGCATCTCACTCTAACTAATGAATCTTTCCTTTATGAAATACATATAGCTGCACTGCTCACACTACTGCAGTTTACTATCTAGTGATGCCAGAAGCACAGATGAATAAGCAGATTACTCACTAGTGACGTTTAAAAAAGCGTGTTATCATATTTTCTTCCAGCTTTCGTTTAAGTGAATAAAAAAATATTCAAAAACGCTGAAAGCAATGAGTTGGAAGAAACCGCTACACATACCTATTGCAAACATATGTTTTTATTTAATCAAACAAAAAATGTATAACAAAGTTGTGGTAAAAATTTAGTTTTTTAAGATAAATTAAAAAAAATTATAAATATTAGTGGAAGAAATTTATAAAAATTATTATAAAATGTTTTTATAATGTTAAAGTGTTTAAGAACAATTAAAAAATAATGCTTTCAAACTGTTTCAACTGCACTTTTAGAATAAAACTCTCCTTATTTTTTGTTTATTATTTTATTTGTTTTGTGACAATAAAGTAAATTATGAAAAATTCCGCAACGCAACGAAACGAAGATACACCGAAGACGACACAAACGAAATCCACTAAAAATCTAGAGCAAAATCAAGTAAACTAGAAAACAGCAGCAGTGGTAATTCCACTAAAAATGCAACCGGCAATTTGACCAATTCAACAGCAAGTACACAAATAAATACACAGCAATCGGGAAATCAAACAAATCAATTTAACTCAGTAACACCAACCACGCCCACTTCTTCATTAATGCCTGGTGGTGGAATGGGAGGGACAGGAAATATGTTTGAATCTGCTATGCAATCAGGAGGTTCTGTGGCAAGAGATGAATGGAATACAAATCCAAGAGTGAGATGGGCAAAACAGCTGTACTTATGTTATTTTTAATTTTTTATTTTTGTTTTTTTCTAGAGCAATCACAAAAGTTATGCAGGATTGGAACCAAGATCTATCAAAATTATGTGGGAACAGCATGATCAGAGTGACGTTGAATTGTCGGGCGATGTTTGTGCGGGTTTATCTGAAGATGCTTCATATAGACTGTGGGAGCTGATCAATGTAAAGGAACATTATTGGTCAAATTAAGAAACTAAAATACTTTAAGAGTTTTATTTTGCTTAGAATATAAAAACTTATGCTCGTCATTCTGGAGGCTCAATTACATACGACTTGGTAAATGAAGTTTTACGTGATTCAGACGTTCCACCATGTTTAAGTGCCATGGATAGTGATTGGGATCGTATTGATTACGATGGCAGCTATTTCTTTCATTCTAACAAAATCATTGAGCTTCGAGATGAATATCAAAAAGATGTTACTTTTAATATTCCACATGGTGCCGACTTCAAATGTTCATGGCCAATTGAAGAAGAACACCTAGAAAATATAAAAAAATATGTTCCTGCATTTATTTATGGTGAGAGCAAGTAGAAGTACTTAAATTAGTTCTTGTTTATAAATGTTCTTGTTTATAGATGCTATTGGCACCATACGAAAGTATCAAAGTTCAAACATCTGCAAGCTCGGACGAAAAACCAGACGATTTATCTGCCCAAAATCGTTTGAAAATGGAAATTGATAATTTAGAATCAAAGTTTATGGATCAAGCAGACTCGACTGAAAATCATATTGAAACAAGTAATGACAACGACAAAATTTACAAGTTACAACCTGATATCGATGAAGAGGAAATAAACGGATGCAGTTTTGGTAATGGCGAGGCTGATAATAATTATCAAACTTCACAATATTTTGCTTCCCCAGTAGATGGAAAACTAGTTGATGATTTATGCGAAACACTGGGACATTTATCAGCTATAAATGGTTATTTTCAAAGCGAATGCTTGTATCACATAATAAGAAGACTTAAGAGTTTTTTTGAAGGACGTTTTATAAGCACTGAAAGAGGCATTTTTGGGGAAATAATTATATAAATACATTTGTATTTTGTTAATTGGGAGTAAAAAAAGTTGAATAACTTTAAGGACTTGGCAGTTTTTTTATTTAAATTTTAATTATACATAAAATTAAATTAAATTTTAAATGCTTAATGCAGATTTAAGTAAAAAAATTTGTCAAAATGTTTTTATTAACAAAAAGAAACTAAATCATAAATGTAAATGAAACATATTGTAGATTGTACCTAATTTTAGCATTTTAGCTTTTAAACAAAAAAAAAAAAATAAAATAAAAAGTATTTTGATCACACTTTATTGCTAATCAGCTGGTTACAAAAAATCTATTTTAACACAAGAATTAACAAAAAATATCACTTTAACTTATCTCTTACTAAAATAAAGCTTATGTCTACTTTTAAGTATTTTATAGTTTTAATTACAAAATTATGCAAAAAAAAAAAAACATTAAAAAAACATATTTATTAAAAAATCTCTACTTTAATCAATGCAATGAAAATTTTTAATTAAAAGAAAATTTTGAAATTAAATTACAAAATAAACGAAATACAATTCATTTTTATTTAATATTTAATAAAAAAGTAACAATTTATAATAAGCAAAATTTTATGTTTTATTTCAGCAGTTTTAAAATAATTCCAGCAATTATTGATTTCCATCTCAGGGCAATTAGCAATGCATCGTTACAATCTGTGTTAAAATATAAAAAAGAAGATTATAATATACCTTTATTTTAATAAACATAATTTCATCGATCTACTTCCAGTTTTCAGTAATTAAAAATAAAAATATTTGAAGACTGGAAGCGTACGATCTTATTCTCTTTTAGACTACTGAATTTCAGCAGTTGATTTTTTTTCGACCTTATCTGGTCTAGATCCGTCATGTTTTGTTAAAAACAGCATCACCTCGTGAAGGGTGTGTCTCTTCACCAGGCATGACGGTCTTGAGTAAGGGGAAGCTCTAAATGTTCGCTACGCTTACTCCTGGATTTTTGTTTGACTTTTTCAAACTGTTCTAGATGCCATCCCAGCAAACAACGTTAAAATGTAACTTTTAAACCTACAACACAATTAAATTACACGTGTGTGCTGGGATACTAAATGCGTACAAACACTGTAATATGTATATGTTTGGTAAGATAAAATCTCATCAAACATACAATTCCAATTATCTAGGAATCAAACTAAATTAAATAAGATTTTGTACATTGAAAAGGAACACAGTTCCTCTAATGTACAAAACCTGCCGCAAGCATGTCACTAATGAAACTTATATACAAACTTACTTGGCCGGATTTTTCGGGAACTGGTGCAGCTTCTCTCCTTCGGCACAACCCATTATGCAGCGGCGACTCCTGAAAGAAACCAGATAATTTCATTAAAATCTAGTTTACATTAAAAACAACTTTGTTAAACTTACATCTTTTGTTAGATTTTTTGCTTTGTTGTTGTGGTTGATTTTTCAACCCTTATTTGCTATGATTTTGAGACAAAAAAACACACACAAAAATATTCAAATGAAATTAATAACTTTAGTTTTAGATTTTTTATCAATATTAAAATGATTTAATCACTTTAATTATTGATAAATTATAACACTTTAAACAAACTTACAATATCTTGACCACAGAATCTTGACAATTTTTGTAAATAAATAAAATGTCAAATTCCAGCTATAATCAGAAAGAGGTAGCAATATTAAAAAAGCAGGAACTATTACTATCCCTCTCTAACGAAAGCTGGAATCTGGCCACACTGAATTTTTCGTTTCGGATCTGGTTATTCATCTGTGGCCAGAAGTTCTTATCACAGATAACTAACCAGATCCAAAACGAAAAATTCAGTGTGGCCAGATTCCAGCTTTCGTTAGAGAGGGATAGTAACAGTTCTTGCTTTTTTAATATTGCTACCTCTTTCTGATTATAGCTGGAATTTGACATTTTATTTATTTACAAAAATTGTCAAGATTCTGTGGTCAAGATATTGTAAGTTTGTTTAAAGTGTTATAATTTATCAATAATTAAAGTGATTAAATCATTTTAATGTTGATAATAAATCTAAAATTAAAGTTATTAATTTTATTTGAATATTTTTGTGTGTGTTTTTTTGTTTCAAAATCATAGCAAATAAGGGTTGAAAAATCAACCACAACAAAGCAAAAAATCTAACAAAAGATGTAAGTTTAACAAAGTTGTTTTTAATATAAATTAGATTTTAATGAAATTATCTGGTTTCTTTCAGGAGTCGCCGCTGCATAGTGGGTTGTGCCGAAGGAGAGAAGCTGCACCAGTTCCCGAAAAATCCGGCCAAGTAAGTTTGTATATAAGTTTCATTAGTGACATGCTTGCGGCAGGTTTTGTACATTAGGGGAACTGTGTTCCTTTTCAATGTACAAAATCTTATTTAATTTAGTTTGATTCCTAGATAATTGGAATTGTATGTTTGATGAGATTTTATCTTACCAAACATATACATATTACAGTGTTTCACCCAATAATAAGTGTTTTAAACATATAAGAAAACAAGTGCAAAATGACTAAAAAAGATTTAATAAAATAGTGAAAGTATAAATTTAATTGAAAATACAGAAAGAATATTAATTGTTGTACAAGAATATTAAAGCTACAATGTAATTCAACAAGCAGAATTAGTGCAGCAAATTCAGTAGTCTATTTATATTAGTTTTATTTTCCTATTAAGTATTTGGCTGGGGAGCCAATATGTTCTAGCTATTAGTTGCATTTTTTATTTAATAAAAACCCTATGGCTTTAGTTTATATAGTTTTTATTTTATAATTTACTCGGTCAATTCCTCTGTAATATATATTGATTGGCCCTTAAGGGCATTGTATATTATTGTGAAATATAAATAAATAATTAAATAAGATCGTACTCTTCCAGTCTTCAAATATTTTTTGTTTTTAATTACTGAAAACTGGAAGTAGATCGATGAAATTATGTTTATTAAAATAAAAGTATATTAAAATTTTCTTTTTTATATTTTAACACAGATTGTAGCGATGCATTGCTAATTGCCCTAAGATGGAAATCAATAATTGCTGAAATTATTTTAAAACTGCTGAAATAAAACATAAAATTCTGCTTATTATAAATTGTTTTTTTTTATTATATACTTAAATAAAAACCGTAAAAGTTATCATTAAAGTTAAAAAATATTATAACAAAAATTGTATGTTTTTTCTTTATATAAGATTTTTGAAATACAAAAGTAAGTATTATTATTATTATTATTGATTAAAACTTTCACTTTTATTCACATCTTTGGAATCTGTAAATTTAGTGGCTGAAGCATATGTATATGTTGTCGGAGAAAGTATGGTTTTAAATTGATTTCTCACAAAAAATTGTATTTTGAATCAAGTTTAATAGATCAGTGGGTTACAGTGGGTGTAACGGTCGCCATCGGTTTTATATTGGCATTGTTCTAGATTTTCTTGGCCGTTTTTGATTTAGGTTCTGGAGTTCATATACCTTAAAAAATATAAAAACACAAATATTAGTTTTGATACAGTAACCTAGAATATTATAACTAACTTACCTTCTGGCGTAACTTTTTTCTTTGCTGGTGGGGCATTCATCGAGTTTGACGAATCACCAACATCATCAATGTAACGTTTCACTTTTATTTTCCGTCCACTTCGATTAACAGGTTCTGTTAGATCTGTACCAAGTGGGACAGACGAGACGACATCTGTTTTTATCTTTCCCCAATAGCTTCGTTACCCTTTTTAACACTTTCTTCCTTCACCTGCGGTTTGTAAACCGTAGTATTATTGATACACTTTCATCCACAGTACTTTCCAAAGCTTCTTCAGCTTGAGAAATATCTATACCTTCAGACGCTACATTTGGCAAATCAATAGGCGCTGAATCTTCGCCATTGGCTGCAGCATCTATTTGATCAATGGCCTATCGAAAATAATTCCGTTTCATATTTTTGTCTGTGGCAAATGTTTCTTTGTTTTCAACAGAAAGAGGTCTTCCACCTTAATATTGGCAGTCTCACCGGTTCCATAGAAATATACATTATAATTTTGTTGCTATACTTCGGCAAAAACCAAATCCTAAAATACAATAAATTTGGCATAAAAACTTTTAATGGCCAATTTTTTTACTTACCAATAAAACCACCCAAGCTGTTTTGACTTTTGTTTACGGAGCCTCCAATGAAATTGTAGTACAACCTGAAATTATGAGGGAAAACATTATTTTTTTAGTTGTTCTTATACACTGTGACATTATAAAAACATTTTATAATAATTTTTATAAATTTATTTCACTGATATTTATAATTTTTTTTAATTTTTTTTAAAAAACTAAATTTTTACCACAACTTTGTTATACATTTTTTGTTTGGTTAAATAAAAACATATGTTTGCAATAGGTATGTGTAGCGGTTTCTTCCAACTCATTGCTTTCAGCGTTTTTGAATATTTTTTTATTCACTTAAACGAAAGCTGGAAGAAAATATGATAACACACTTTTTTAAACGTCACTAGTGAGTTATCTGGTTGTTCATCTGTGGTTCTTATCACACTTGATGGATATACTCTCATTCGAAAAATCGAACCTTTTTAATAAAACAAAATTTAATATTTTCTAATATATATACATGTTTCTTTTTTAATATCTAAATAATATTTTACAGTATAAAAAATGACTTTATAATAAAATAAATAATTTTTAACTCTTTAATTATTTTTTTGTTGTAGTCTGTAGTGGCTTCGCTATACTGACTTCTTCACACTTTTTTCAAAATCAAACGTTCCTTGATGTTGGAAAACACCTTAAAGTAAAAGAAGATATACATATATGTATAAATAATTTAATACACAATAAAAAAATAACATTTTGATTGCCTTATCTGTAGTACATACCTCGCAGGGAGTTATTAACCAAAGAGCGCCTTCAGAGGACTTGCTTATCCTGCCTTCCACCCCAATTATATATTTCTAGTAGGTGGTTAGTAAAAATTGAGCGCATCACAGTGCTGACATCCTGCGATGTCCCCTTACTCATATGTAAATGTGATGTCTAATATAAATGTAAGATTATTAAAATACTTTAAGCATGAACTTAAGTTCTTTACCATTGCTTCAGTGAAACATTTCGACTCCTCCAACTTCCTCTCCAACTCTTCCACCGCTAGAAGGTTCTGCAAAGGGAGCATGCTAACGACTTCAAGTTTTGAGTCGTAAATCCCCCCAGCCAGCCGACAGACGGATTTCTCAACCTTTTTGATGACCACCTTGCACTCCATTAAATATTTTAGGCAATGCGAATTTCAAAACTTCTTAAAATTTAAAATAAATTGTAATTTTATACTCACATACTTTTCTCAAGTTTTCTAAGCCGGGTTTAGATTTCCTTCTGACCCTGGACCTAATCTTGAAAGGGAAGAAATGCCTTAAATGGAAAAACATTTTAAACCAATATAATTTCTTAAACGTCATAAATAACCTTTGTATTTCCGATCACTTTTGGACGACAGTGATGTTGGGGCGCACATCTTGAGTGTTTCTACCAAATACTGTTGTTGACTGGAAATCAGAGAAATACATAAAATTAAGCGAATAAGGAAAAGTTTTACACATTAAAAAAAAAACTTACAATTTTTCCAACTCGAATCTAACTCTTTAAAGGCTGTGGCGGTTTTATATACCCGCAACATGCCTGTGAAGTTTTGGTTTTCCAGTGTCAGGTTCATTGGACACAATCTCTGCACTTCAATTGCTTGCAATCCGAAATGCAACTTACTTTTCTAACTAGTAAATTTATTTAAAATTATTTAAAATTTTTTGTTTTTTATTTATTTTTTCTTTAATTTTTGCTTTTAATAATTCACCATACCACTTTTATAATTACTTGATAAATGCGCAATTTTCTTAACGTCACGAAACAAAACATATATTAGTTGTTTCACTCTTGCATATGATTTGGTAAACAACGTTGCAACTGACAAGAAATTTCTCTTCCTTATTTTTTCTTTCAAAAATTACAAAAATTCTTTAAAACCGGCTAACTTTTTACAACAAGGTTAATAAAAATTTTGTTTGACCTTTGGCACAATTTTGATTACAAAACATTTTGTAAGCTGTATTTTATAGTTTGCTGCATTATTATCTAAAAACTCAAGCGAAAAATAAGATTTATTCTATTAATAAAAAATGCATCCCAATTCAGTACCAAAAACGCTACAACGGCAACGCTGTTCAATATAAAATTGTTGAAAATGTGTTAGTGAACAAATTGTGTTAGTGTTAGTTTCTGTCAAGCATTTCTTGCTGGGTATTTTTATTAATTAAATGTAATTTTATAAATTTTATAAGCTGAATAAAGTTTGAATTAAAATAAACACCTACAAATTGGTGACCCCGACGTTCAGGCTTATAAACTTTTGGAATTACACTTCGATTTGGAGATGGCAGGTAAAAACGACAATAAGGAAACGACACCAAGCGGCTGCAACATCATTGGTACTCCCTCCAACACGGGTACTTCCGTATCCAACGATGCTAATCAAATTATAATTAGAGTGTCCGTCAAGGTTCCACCGTTCTGGCCAGATAACGCCGAGATTTGGCTGGCCCAAGTGGAAGCACAATTTTCCGTCGCCGGAATCACAAGTGAAGCATCCAAGTATAATACCGTGGTATCTGCTATAGAGTCAAATGTGCTCGTTCAGATTTCGGATGCAATTTTAAATCCTTCACCCGATGATATGTATGGGAATTTAAAAAAATGCATTTTAGAACGCTACTATGAAAGTGAACAAAAGAAAACCAAAAAATTACTTTCGGAGATTGATTTGGGAGATAAACGACCAACACAGTTGCTCAACGAATTAAGTGCGCTGACCAAAGATAAGGTAACACGAGACTTTTTAAAGACCTTATGGTTGCAGCGCTTGCCTGCACAGGTGAGAGCCATATTACAAGCTTCCGATGCTGATTTGAATGAGTTAGCAAAGTTGGCCGACAAAATAATGGAGGTTGGTGAATTCCAACACCTGGCAGTTGTGTCGTCGACCCAAGCACTCCCAGCTAGCGTAACCGAAATAGACAAACGACTACAACGTCCCGAGAAGCAAATCAATAGTCTCTGCGTAAGTAACACCAACTGCAGACGTCGTTCTCCATCCGTTTCAGCTAAACGACAAAAAAACACTCAACAGCAAGAGGCCTCAAATCAGTCCGGGGGGCAGCTCTGTTGGTATCACGAAAAATACGGTGAAAGTGCACGTAAGTGCCGAGAACCATGTACTTACAAAAAACCATCAAAAAACTAGGTGCGTCTTTATGTCCAGCGGGCGGACAAAAAGACAGCTGTCGTATTGCCCGCCTTATTATTAATGATACCAACTCGAAACAAAATTTTTTGATAGATACTGGAGCGGATGTGTCCGTTCTGCCAGTGTCCGTTCAGTCAAGTTACAAACAACAAAAACAACAGAATTATTTGCAGCCAACAGTACCCCCATAAAAACGTATGGTGAAAAACGAGTGAAAGTTTCATTAGGCCTCAGGCGTGATTTTATTTGGACATTTACTGTTGCAAATGTCAGCAGCCCAATTATAGGATACGATTTCTTAAAACATTTTGTACTCGTTGTGGACGTAAAAGGCGGAAAACTAATTGACCGAAAAACATTATTAGAAGTAAGTGGCATTACAACTCAAGGTGATGATCAAGTGCATGTGTACAGTACGCAAGGACCGCATGCACATTTGATAAAAGATTTTAAAGATCTCGCTACGATCAACGAAAACAAACCACCAACCAATGCCAACGTCACGCATCACATTACAACAAAAGGTTCTCCAACTTATGCACGAACTCGTAGGTTAGCAGGGGACAAATTAGTAGCGGCCAAGAGGGAATTCGAATATTTGATGGAAAAGGGTATCTGCAGACCGTCTAAAATCAACTAGGCAAGTCCCCTACATTTAGTAAAAAAACCTAATGGTAAGTGGCGACCCTGTGGGGACTATCGCGCCTTAAACGACATCACGGTGCCTGACAGATACTCCATTCCATATTTGCACGACGTTACCAGTATTTTTTTATTTTTTTTATTTTTTTTTTATTTATTTATTCATTTCTTTAACCGAGCCCTTTATAGGGCCATATATGGTTAAAAGTATTTAAAAAAAAGGAAAAATGCGCGATATACATAAATTAAGCTTAAATTACAATCAAAATTTAAATATGTATAATGATGTAAAAAAAAAAAAGATAAAAAATAAAACATTAAATCATAAAAAAAAGAATTGTATATAAAGGAACATTATTCTATTGGGAAGCTAAGAATTCGCGAAAAAGGTGTTTGGATTTAGGCAAAGAAAAAGAGAAAACCTTGAGATAGTAGGGTAAAGGGTTCCAGATACGTGAGACTCTGACAACGAAAGAATGCTCGTAAGCAGCGTTATGAATTCTAATAATTAGAATCTGAGAAGACCGCACTGAATGAGAAAAAACAAAGCTGCTGTATAAACGACTTGGTTTCATTAAATAGATAATCTAATAAAAGGCAAGAATTACTCTAAGCTTTACAAACGTTGCGAAGGTAATCCGAGGAAACGAATTACAGAAGAAGAGACATGATTACGTATTTTCAGGCAATAAACGTATCTAGTAATTCTGTTAATTATTTTATTAATGTCCTTGAGAGCAGTGCGGCCTGAAGCGGAATAGGCTTCAATGCCATAATTCACAATCGACATGAGAAGAGAATTGGCAACAATAAGTCTGGTGCTGAAAGGAAGGTAATAATCTAAATTATAAAGTTTTCTCAAAACAAAACATACCTTTGACTTTACTGAGTCGATGTGTTTGATAAAATTAAGTTTAGTGTCTAAAATAATACCCAGACAGGACAAGTTATCGACAAACTCAATATCAGTATCGCACATACGTAATTTTAATAGGGACCTATTATGTAGACCGAAAGAAATAGCCTTAGTTTTGCTGATATTAATGTGCACAAAATTTCTCTCCATCCAAGAGTCAGTAGCATTCAACGAATAATTGACTCGTTCAGTTAAGGTATCAAGGAATTGTTTCTCGCCTAGAAAAACTAGTTGAACATCATCAGCATATAGAAATATATCAGAAGGTGGCAAATTGATAAAGTTTATAAAGTCGTTCATGTAAACAGTAAAAAGCATAGGCCCCAGTACAGATCCTTGTGGAACACCACTGCGGCACATTAAAGTAGAGGAGTTGCTATTACAGACTGATAAAAATTGCTGTCTATGGGTCAGATATGAATGAATTAAAGTACACGCAGCTTTATTGAACCTAAAGAGCGAATTAAGCTTGTTTAATAAATTATTATGATTAATAGTGTCAAACGCCTTGGATAAATCCAGTGATACTAAGATGGCAACACCTTGATTATTAAGGTGCTGCCTAATCCTATCTGTCAAACACAGCAAGAGAGACGTGGTGCTATGTCCCTTCCGAAAACCGAAATGGCAATCGCTTAGAAGCTTGTTATTGGTCAAATATTTATTAATACAAGTTAACATAAGATGCTCAAAAATCTTAGCAAGGCAGGGAATAATACTTATCGGTCTATAACCATCAGAAGCTGAACCATGACGTTTTCTTATGGGTACTATTTTAGTTATCTTCCAAGCAGTAGGAAAAGTGGAAGTCATGATAATCGTGTTGTATATGTGCAATAAATGCTTAGCGAATAAAGGGTATAATATTCTTAAAAATTTAGTGGGTAAATTGTCAACTCCAGTTGCATTAGATTTGACATGATAAAAAGCTTCACATAAGTCAGTGTAATCAAATCTATCAAAGGAAAAGAGTCCAGAATCACAAAATGGATTCAAGAAACAAGAATGAGTGGATTGATTTGATATGAAGGTAGCATTTAAATTGTGAGGATCTTCAGATATATTATCCTGATTTTTATTGCAACATCCAATGTTAGAGAGAGTCTTCCAAGAAGAAATATGGTTAGTATTATTAAATTTATAAAAATTAGCCTTTCTTTTTAATTTTCTAATGACATTTTTAACACGATTACGATATTTGCAATAAGTTGACCAATTATCCTGACTATTGCATTCACAATAAGCACGGTAGGCAAGATTGCGTAAGTATTGGGCAGATTTAACATCCCGTGAATTCATATTGTTTTCGTTATTTCTAATCGCAAAACGTTTAATAGGAACACACTGCAACAGTCCAAATAGTTTAGAAGTGAAAAATTCGACTTGAATGTTTACGTCAGCTGTTTGATAAATCAGACTGAAATTAATAGCATTGAAATAACGTTCAAGAAAGTCGGAATCAATGGCTTTATAATCCCTATACTCAACAAAGGTCTCTCTTTTGTGAACAGGTATATTTAAACTTAAGCAAATTAAAGCATGTTTAGATAGATGAGGCACTTGAAATTGCCCCGAAAAAGTTATATGTGTTTGATCACTCAGGAAGAAATAGTCAATAAGAGACACAGTGTTAACCCTAACGTTATAATGAGTTGGTAGTGAATTATGATGGCAAGAAAGATTTGAACGTTGACAAAAATCTCTAACTATACCGGACCTATCAGGGTCAAAAAGATTGTTATTAAAATCGCCAACTACAACTATGTGTTCATAGCTAAAAAGTTATCTAAACGACGAAGACCACCAACATGACCATGGGGAAGGTACACAACACCTATTAGAATTTTACTCAAACCAATGAGAACTTCCAAAAATAGACATTCAATCATATCTGGATCAGAGAGCTTAAACACGATCTTAGACCGAAAAGATTCCTTTAGATAGAAGGCAACACCACCACCCCGAATTAAATTAGTCCGGTCAAGTCTAAAAAGTTTATATCCCGGTATTTGGACAGCAGAGTCAGAAGTCCAGGACTTCAGCCATGTCTCCGTTAACCCAACTATATCTAGGATAGATCCATGAAGAACTTGCTTAAACTCATCAAGTTTAACAGTATTGTAGGACGGATTAATGCTTTGTATGTTAAAATGCCCAATGTTAAAACAATGTTCCTTGTTAGAAAAATTATTAAGAATAAAATCATTATTACAAGCAATGTAACCTAAATTAGTTGATAAATTCATTTAATCTATAATTCAAAAACACTTCTGTATAAATTAATGACTAGCAACAGATTTAACCAGAATAAAGAAGTACAAACAAGAGAAAAAATTATATTAATAAAAAATGAAAAAGTAGATATAATTAAACTATTTCATGTTATTATATTATACTATTTGTTTCCAAATTTAGTGAAGCATTCGCCATAGGTATATTTCTTAAAGGAGCCATCTGCCATAGTGATCTGAATAGTAGGAATATGATTGTGTAGCAGACGAAAAGACTGTATAGTTTTATTTTTCTTAAGATTACGGCAAAAGAAAGAGAGTTTACGTTCCATGGGAGGAAGGTTGTCATTAAGAAACACTCTGGAATTAATATCCATGTGACTGCTACCGAGTTTTAAAATAGTTTTTCATAATCAAATTTTTGGTATTAATCGACTGCATTTTAAGTAATATACTTTTTTTATTATTAATGTAGCAATATTGTTGAATGTCACTTTCGGTGATAATTACATTGAGGAATTTGGTAAGGCAAATAAAAGAATGCACCAGATCATTATCATTAGCGTGTAACATACCAGTAACTATAATATCACATCTATTAAATCGCTTGTGGAGAATATTATTATCGACTTCAAGATTAATCAATTTGGTGTTGGTTTCTTTATCGTTTAACTTCAAGGAGTCAATGTCCATTTTCAACTCAGACATTTTTGTAGACATTTGAGACATCATCCCGCTGAAGGTATTCCTCATTTCATCAAATCGTAATTTGATTTCAGTACGTAACGCAGAGAGCTCACTCGAGTCAACCGAAGAGTAAGCACTGTTTTTTGCACTATTTTTGCATGAGCCACATATGAAACCAAGGTATTGGTTTTCTTTGATGGCTTTAATTTGCTCATTATTTACTTCCACACAGGTAAGATGACACCATCTATCACAAAAAACACAAGCAATACCTCCACCTTTTTTGGTTACGTTTTTTGAACAAAAGGTACAGAGCATTTGGTGTTCAACTTGTGGCGACATATTTGTTGTAGCCCAGTAAGGAACTAATTTGAAGAAAAGTTATTGCAATCACGTTTTTATAGGTTATGTCAGCAATAGGTTCTTAAGCATGAAATGCCCGAAATTATTGAATTTGACGAAATTAATTTCACTTTTGATTAAAACTGGTTTCAATGGTTGCCTTTTATAATAAATTAACAAACTTTTTCAAATATTATAATATCAATGATTAAAACTGCTGCAGATGTGAAAAAAAAAATTACCTGCACATTTTAAAGGCTGCCAGATTTTAAGTGTTTTAAGTGTTTTATACCAAAAAAATATTTTTTCGACAATCGATCAACAAAGGGCTTACCACCAAATCCCGGTTGAACCGTGCGATATACCCAAAACCGCCACTATAACCCCCTATGGGTTATACGAATTCCCAAACGTTTCAAGTATTAAAGGGTCTCAACTTCGTATTTGCGTATATAGACGATATATTAATCGCGTCGAAAACTGAGGAACAGCATAAGGAACACCTTATGGTCGTACTGGAACGTCTCCGTCAAGCAAACCTTGCCGGTTATTTTAGTAAATGCCGTTTTGAAGAATCCGAACTGACCTTTTTAGGTCACAAGATAAATTCACAGGGTATAAGGCTACCTGAGGAAAAGGTTAACGCAATACGAAATTTCCAAAAGCCCAAATTGGCAAAAGACCTGAAAAAGTTTTTAGTAATGATAAATATTTATCGTCCGTTTATTCCTAAGGCTACTAAAAATCAACAAATTTTACAACAGTTAATCCCAGGCAACAAAAAAAATGACAACAGTGTTATTAAGTGGACTCCTGATTCCGAAAACGCTTTCGAAGCTTGCAAAAACGATTTGGCAAACGCTACACTTTTAAACTACATGGCTCCAAACGCAAGGATAACACTCACAACTGTTGCTTCTGACGATGCGGTAGGTGCGGTTTTACGTCAGATCGTAGATGGCCAAATTCAACCTCTTGGTTTCTACTCAAAGAAACTTTCACCCTCTCAGAAAAACTACGGTGCCTACGATCGAGAATTGACTGCTATATACCAGGAAATTCAACATTTCAAATATGCACTTGATGGTAGGGAGTTCGTCGTCTTCACTGACCGTAAACCAATCGTGTTCGCTTTTTAACAAAAAAGCGATAAAGCATTGCCTAGAAGAGCCCGGCAATTGGATTTCATAGGCCAATATACAACCGATATCCAACATTTACCAGGCGTAAATAACAACGTAGCAGACTTATTGTCACGAATCAACGTGATTAAAGACAACGTTATAGATTTCGATGAGATGGCAATACAACAAAAGTCCGACGAAGAGTTGCAAAATATTTTAAGAAGAGATAATAATACGTCAATAACGCTGACAAAATTTCCATTCCAGAATCATCAGCTGAGTTGTACTGCAACGTCTCGCAAAATTAAATAAGGCCCCATGTACCGTTGAATTGTCACCAAACCATCATTCGTAAGCTGCACTCGTTATCACATCCAGGCATCAGGGCAACAAAGAAGTTAGTAGCGGACCACTACGTCTGGCCCTCTATGTTAAAAGATGTCGTTAACTACGTTTGCTCCTGTATTCCATGTCAAAAATCGAAAATTCATCGCCATACGAAATCACCATTAAGCGATTATGCAACTGTAGACCTGCGTTTCGAGCACATCAACATTGACATCGTTGGCCCTCTTCCCACATCAAATAGTTTCCGATACTGTTTGACATGCATCGACCGATTTTCAAAATGGCCTGTCGCAATTCCGATGGGGTATATAACAGCACAGAATGTAGCCAATGCACTAATCACTAGTTGGATATCCACTTACGGAATACCTTTACGAATAACTACTGATCTAGCTCGCCAGTTCGAGTCGGCTATTTTTAAAGAGTTAATGGAAATACTCGGAGTTATGCATTTTCGTACCAGTCCAACGGTATCATAGAGCGATGGCACCGAACATTAAAGGCTTTCATCAAATGTTCAGACCCAAACAACTGGAGTTCAGCACTTCCATTAATATTACTCGGCATGCGCACAACTGTCAAAAGTTATATTGGGTTAAGTCCAGCAGAAATGGCTTTCGGATCTCCTTTGAGAATTCCTAGTGAATTGCTAGTACCACGTAAAAATACAATCAGCGAGACACAATTTGCTGAATCACTTCGTAAAGCAATGCAAGATTTGCCTTTAACAAAACCCCAGCGACATGGGTTTCAACAACACTTTATACATCCGGCATTAAAGGATTGTAAATTTGTATTTGTAAGAACTGATCGCGTACGCTCTCCCCTAGAACCGAGTTACGAGGGGCCTTACGAAGTGTTGTCTAAGAAGGAAAAATATTGTATTGTCAAAATGAGCCAGCGAGAGTCAAAAATATCAATTGTTCGTCTTAAACCCGCATATGTTTACAATGATGTACCAGATTCAGCAGCAACACTAGAACACAATTCAAGCGACGAGTTTCAATGTCAACCCGCTAATAGTCAACAACACAATGCCAGCGGTGAACTACAACATCAATCTGATAACAATCCGCAACGTATCAAGGATGGCGACAACCCTTCAGTCCCTGAAAACGATGAAGTCGAAGAGGACTCTCGACGACAACAAGAGCGAGTAACTTCGTCGGGACGTCGTGTACGATTTCCACTTAGATATCGTTAGTTTGGTAACTAGGTGGGGGTATTGTGGTGTACCGGTTCCCCTAATATTTTTATTTACGTTTACCAACACTTATAATTTATCTTCGTACAAAGTATAGAGCCAGTATTTACTAATACATTCAAAGATTTCATCTTTAACTTTTCTATGTGTTTGTAACGTTTATATAAAATTAAAGTTTTTGATCACTTACTTAGAATCCTCGAGAACAAACACACACTTTTTGTGATCTCATTTTTTACTTGTTATTTTTATTAATTAAATGTAATTTTATAAGTTTTATAAGCTGAATAAAGTTTGTTTTAAAATATACACGCTACAAATGTATTAAAAATTTGGTTTTCGGCTTAAAGTTAATTTTAATTAATTTAATTTCTAAACATTTTCGGAAAGAAAAATTATATGCAAATGTTTTTTTTTTCTTTATTTACAAGTCTTACAAGCTAAAAGGTACAAAGTTATGAGATTGTACTAAAAATATTACAACAATAAAATCTAAAATTTGAGTTGAAAATCTATTTGGAAACTCAGTCTTGAGGAAAGTTTACCACGAAAACCCTTTTTCAACCTTAGAAGTATGTATAAAGAAATTTTACAACAACAAGCACATTAAAGATTCTTTCAAGGGAGAGAATCTCAGTGATTGTTTACTATATTTCTTATTGTTTCAAAGTTCGAAAATCTGCATTTATCATTCAATGACAGCGGTAGATCGTTGGCATGGGTGTGTATCATCTTGAAGTTAAGTCTATTGTAAAGTGATTCAGTGGAGTATCTGGGAGGAAGTTTCAGTATAATCTTCAAATTTTTGTTTTGAATAATTTGAAGCTTTTTCGTGTGGGTTTTGGTCGTTTTGTGATACCATACCGGACAACCGTAGGTTAGTATCGGACGAGTGCACATATTGTAGAGTAACAATTTATTCTTTAATTTAAGCTTAGACCTTCTCTTGAGTATGGGATATAATGCTCGACCACTTAATCGCTTTATCACATATGAAATTTTTAATGGGAATTGTATTCACACGAGAGTACGTTAAGCCGATTTATTGTTTGAGAAAATGATTGTCTGCGTCCTATTATCATTGACTTTAATTTTTCATTTGTCAAAATATTTTAGGCTTAATGTAAGACTGACTTGCATTCTATTGATTATTGCATTTGAAACTTTTCCAGAACAAATGAAAGCGCTGTCGTCAGCATAAAATGCTGAAACTTGATTATTATGGCACGTTTACAGCAGACGTATATAGAGAATATAGTATGGTTGGTAATACTGACCCTTGAGGCAGTCCTGTAGGAAATTTTTTCTCTGGAAAATTTTCCATTAACATGAACGATAAAAGAGCGGTTATTTAAAAAGCTTCTAATAATTTTCTGTAAATATATTGGGTAATTAAAGACATTGAGCTTGAATACCATTCCGTCGTGCCAGATAAAATCGAATGCCTTTTCAATATCGAGAAAAATAATGCCAGTGCTCTTGCGGATTTTTTTGGTTTCTATCTATGATATTTACAACCCGTTTTAATTGGTGAACGGTGGAGTTTTCCTTTCGGAATCCAAACTGTTGGTGGTTTATCAAATCATTTTGGTCCGCATATTCTACTAATCTTTTTATAATTATTTTTTCTAAGATCTTATCTAGTAAGCTCATGATGCTATTTGGTCTATAACCGGTGGGCAATTTCGGGTTGTTACCCTTTTTGGGGATAGGAATGACTTTGGATTTTTTGAACATTTGTAGACAGCAGTTAAATATTTTCGTTAGAGTTTCATAAAGGGTATCCGGCATATTTTTTAAAATAGTATTAATAATATTAATACTATCTAGACGGGGGCTTTATTATGCTTCAATAACTTAATAATTGTCATAATTTCCGAAGAGCTAACATTACTTATTGAAGGAGAATGTCGTCTAGATAATTTGCATATTTTGTTACACTAGTTTCCAATGGGGATGAATTGTTGATAGTTATGGTATGAGCGCTGAAAAATGTCTCAGCTATTGCATTAGCTTTCTCTGCTCCAGTTTTTAAAACTGCCTGATTTATGACCAGGTCAGGGAATGTGGTATTTTTCGCCTTTAAAGCTTTTGTTAATTTCCAGAATTTTTTTAGAGCTTTACTGAAGTGGAAATCAATTAGCCTTTTAAATTGCCTTAAAATGCAAATAATATGAGCCCTGTTATTTGGATCCCACCATCTATGGAGTCTTCGTTTATATCAGTTACGCTGTGAAATAAGCATTTTAGATGAATCTGCAATTTCTCTTTGCCACGTGTTTTTTCTGACTATAGGAATCAGGCCGAATGCTTGTTTGATAATTGCAATTAATTTCTCTAACAGAAAGTCTATATTTGTGGGCATAACATCAGTTTGATCAATATTTTGCGTCTGATTTCTCTAACCACCTAGTTCTTAATTGCGGCCCACTCAGCACAGTTATACAACGGAACTAAATTTAGTTTGTTTTTGAACTGACCGTAAACGGAACAAGTTACAGGAGCATGATCTGATTGTAAAATATTTAGATGAGACTCTAGATTTGAGAAGGGAATACTAGAATTGTTTCGCATTTTGACCGAAATGAGTAGCTGAGTATGGAAAATATATATAGTGGTTGGAAACCAGAAAATGATTGTAAAGCTCGTTACCAGCTTGGTAATATGCGACACAATTCCAGTGGGTGTGGTGAACATTAAAATCCCTAAAAATGAAAAATTCGCAAGAAAGTCTTGTAAGAAGGTCTAAGTCAGCCCTAAAGTCCGGACTGTTGTTTGGGTTATACGCAGCAGTAAAGACTACTGGACGTTTATTATTCATAGCCTGGATAGACATATTTTCGATACTATGTGTATTATTTTAGGGAATAACTTATGAACTAAGGTCCTCTTTCTTGCTATTATTAATCCTCACAACGAATTGAGTTTGGATCTCGTATGAATAAAACACTTTTATTCTAAGTAATCTTAAAATTAAATTAAGCTTTATTTAATAAAAAAAGGCCCTATGTTTTATTAAGAGCACGTGTCGTTCTATATACGGTTATGAAAAAAACTAGAATGTTCTTCTTTTCTTTTATGGAAAATAATCGAACAGTTAAAGTCTTCTTTGTTCATAGTTACCGAGTTGTTCTTAGTACCTTTTGATGTGAGGATGTATGTGGGGAATGTACGCCACATTACTCCCCCTTCCGGTTGAGACAGAATCGTACTTTGCGACCATATCGAGAATTAATCATTTTTGCTTGGCCCCTAGGGTCGAGAAGGATATTGGCGCGTTCCTTTGTGATTGCAGGTTCTTTGGCTGGCGGTTCAGCGACTGTTTCCGCATCGATTATTGGCTCGTTAACTGCTGGCTTGTTTGCAGAGTCTTCATCATTCAGAATATACGCTGATTTCAGGCGATCCACACTAATGTTCATCTTTTTTCCTTTTACGTCGACAGTAAAATATTTGTCGTAGCGTTTTATAAGGGGGTATGGACCTTCGTAAGGAGTTTGTAGTGGTTTGCGTATGAATACTTATGGCGAAGTAAACAAATCTCTTTCGAGACGTAAACCGTTCATGAATTTTTTTATTTTTTGACAAACTCGTTCTTACACGTTTCTTTTTCCTTACTAACCGTTAAGAATTCACATGAGAGTCGTAAGCTAGATCCATAGACTAGTTGAGAAGGCGTTGCGTTGATGTCTTCTTTTTACGTGACTCGAAATTTCCAATAGTTGGTCATTGGTTAGTGTGTCATTTTTTCCATGAAGGGGAGTGCTTTGTATGTTATCTGTATTTTCTTGCCTTGACAACTGAAGAAACTCATTATCGTTGAATACGAATTTAGGACTGCAATTAGTATACTTTAATTTGGTTGACAATCTTTACCTTATCTCGAGACATTCACCACGGCATGTGCATTTGGGGTCATCTGCTCTGTGGTTTACATTTCTGTAGTTTTTCTTGACACAGTTATGGCATTTGTACACCGTACTTTAATCGGGTGAACTTTTGTACAGAATACAGTCAGCGTAGTCGTGATTACCTGCACAGGCTGCACATACTTTTGATCTGCTGCAGTTTTTGGCTCCATGACCGTACATTGAGCACTTGGTACATTGCGTAGGACCTTTGTTACCTCTAAATGGTTTTCTCCAATGAACAGCAACGTTGCTAAAATATTTTATCTTTAACACTTCACGCTTTGAGACATGCTGTACATAAAACTCGATTAGGTAGAGGGCATCATCAACATTTGATCTTTTCGTCTCAATTTCTTCTACACAAAATTCCATTATAATTTCGTTTGTCATCCTGGGAAGACCAAATAGTATCATCTTTAACATTTGGCTGTTTCTTAGCTCAGGTGTATAAAAGTTCAGCTGCTTTTTTTTTTGAGAACTTTTGTTGCCTCATTATAAGGAGCAATGGAGCTTGAAATTACTTTTGTATCTATAGATATCCTTTTGTAAAAATAGTCCTCTCCCAGAATTTCAAGGACATTGTTGAAACTAGCGCTAGTCCACCACAATTGGAGGAATCTTTTCCTTGATAAATTTGCAAATGTATGCGGACGTTTTCCATAAAAAAGAAGAAAATCAGATTGTTTATTTATTTATTTATTTTTTTTTTGGAAAAAGTACGCATACATTTGTAATTAATTTTTCTTTCTAAAAATGTTTAGAAATTATTTTTTTTTATTTTGTATATTTATTGAAAATCATCTTTAAATATATATATAAGGTACAATACTATGAGAATCTATTTAGAAGTACTATAACAATTACAAACTATATAATTAAATATAAAAAAACTTTTAAAAAGGCAGTGTTAAGGAAAAGTTTGTTTAAAAAACACCTTGTACAAACTTCTTTCCGAAACAATTTTAGTGATTTCTTAGTAAATTTCTTATAGTTTTAAAATGAAATAATCATCTTATGTTCAAAATTTGAATGTGGTAAGTCAGTAGGGAATCTATGGAAAGAGTTGTGTATTATTTTTAAATTTTTATTCTGTATGATATGAAGCTTTTTTTGTATAGATTTTTGCAGTTTTGTTATACCAGACTTGGCAACCATAAGTCAAAATCGGTCTGATACATATTTTGTACAATAATATTTTGGTTTTTAAGTTAAGACTTGATCCACGTTTAGTAAAAGATACAGTGCGCAACCACACCTTATTGAATTGTCACATATGTATTTAACATGTTGTTTAAACAGTTTTTTTATCTAAGATTATACCTTAATATAAAATGAGAGAAAACGTTGGCAGAGCATTTCTACATCTTAATATCGTACAAGGGGAACACGTATTTCTCTTAATTATTGTATGTAAACATCATTTCTTTTTACAAAATCGTTTTATATAAAGTGGCACACTTGAGGCAAATTTTTTTAATTACTTGTTCATCATAAGGGCGTCATGTTATTTACAAATATATAGTTGTTTTTTTTTTTTTTTTTTTGATATTTGACAGTTCATAAAATTGTTCCTATGAGATATCTCATAAGAACGCTCTCATAAGAATTCTTATAAGATTGCAATTACACTATTTTTAAGTCTAAATTTAATAAAATCCTCTCAACAATGGACTTTGACGTTCTCATCTCAGATGTTATCTCTAATGTAGACCCTATGTAAGTTTTGTGTAAGAACTCGTCTTGGAGATATGTTGTATGGAAATATGATAGCTTGGGTTTTGTTATTGTTAACTTTATTTCCCATTAATTGAAATATTCAAGTCTTGAGTTTTTAGTCAGTTGCATTCTCTTGGCTATTGCGTTTGATACCTTGCCGCAACATATAAAAGCACTGTCATGAGCATAAAAGACTGCTTCTTGATTTCTGCGAATTGCTATATCTGAGGTATATAACGAATATAGTGTGGGAGAAAGAACAGACCCTTGTGGTAGACTTGCTGGTATTTGCCTTTCACTAGACTAATTCCTATCGACGCAGACAACAAATTATCGATTTTTTAAATAGGTTTTTACTATTTTTTGTAAATAAAGAGAAAAACTAAAACTATTAAGTTTGTACTGTTCTCTAAGTCTCTATGAGGCAAATAAACAACACCAACAAACATTTTGCGTCCACAAAGCATAATTTCAATGAAATGCGATTCTGTACAAAAGCAAGATCTATTACGTTTGCTATTAAGGTTATATTTTACATCTCTTAAAATGACTTTAAATTTAATTTTTGTTTTTTGTGACCAATAATGTATTTTAACTGTTTGTTTTTGAGATTTTTGTCATCTCTTTGGGCTGTTTGTGGTCAGTTATTTGTTTCCAAATATAAATAATTAATCAAATCATTATATTTTTTTTCTCCCAATGTTTCGTTTGCTTTTTTCAAACTTCTTCAGGGGTACATTTATTTAGATATCTAGCAATAAATAATTGCATACATGTTTTATACTTAGTATTCGATTATAAAGTAGGATATTATCACAGATTTACTTACGATTATTATGTCAACATTGCAAAAATCCCTCATCTAATTTACTTATTATTTAAAAAACTGGACTTCACGACACAGAATTAAGTAATAAATAAATAAAATAATTAAAAATCTTGTACAACACAAACACAGAATCTCAAGTCAATCTTAAAGCTAATATCACAGAACTTCAACTGATTTGTAATAACTACATTAATGCGGTGGCGTATTGTAGTTTGGTTTTATCTTTGTCCTCTTTGGTGTTCATAGTGGTGGTTATTTTTTATATTTCTAGAAACATACAACGCAACGCCACTTCAAACTGCATTCGAGGATATTTCGTCCGTCATCCAAGTTTCAGTTATAACTACAACATCGAACAAACTATCGCCAAGAACATTTTTTAATTTATCAAGCTTGTTTAACAGGGTGTCCACACCTGATGAATTTATATATTGATGAAAGTCAATTTTATATCATGATGAAAATTCATCCTGTGTAGACTTCATTTATTAGTATTATATCATCGTTATGATATAATCATCAGAGCTCATAGACAATTAAAATAATCATGATATGAAAATTCATTTTATTTATTTATTTATTTAGAAATTCATTCGTAATACATGTGGCTCCAAAGCCAATATTAAAATATTACAAGAAAAATATATATATGCTATGAGGAAGCATTTACAGTATAACATTATAATTATAATTATATAAAACATTAGGTGATATAACATACATGGTTAAAAAAGACAAATGAGTGTTTAATTCAACAAACATACGTACTATAACATTTTCCTTTTGAATGTTATAATTGATATCTGAAAGGTACGCAGGTTTCTGGGTAATGAATTCCAGATACGTGCAGACCGAACAACAAATGAGAGTTCAAACGATGCGTTACGGATACGTGGAATAATAAGTTGAGGATTTCTAGTTGAATTAGTAAAAGAAAATAATTGAGCGATATGCAACGGATTTTGGAATTTAATAATTCTAAAAAGATAAATTAGCAATCTAAATTTAAGAAAATTCTCAAATGAAAGATGTAAAAAGCTCTTAAAGTAGTTAGACACATGTGCTCTAAGTCTTAGCCCATAGACAAATCTAACAATCCTGTTCATAATTAATCTGATCTTATTCCTATTACTAGCATTGCAACATGAATAGACTACAAGGCAATAATTAACTTGTGACATCAATAGCGCATGAACAGTAGTTCTACGAACATGTAAGGGAAGAGAAAGATTTAAATGATATAAACGCCGCAGTATTATACTAGCTTTACAGCTGATACGGTCAATATGTGGACCAAAAGATAAATTATCATCAATAATCACGCCCAAGCATCTCATACTATTCACAATTGCTACGGCAGATTCACAAAATCTCAACTCTAAATTAATCATTCCTGCTGTATTCGGTTTGAAAATTAACCCCTTAGTCTTTTCCGGATTAACATTAAGAAAATTTGCCACCATCCAACTATTAACCATAGAAAGATCATGATTGATTTTATGTTGTAAAGAGTCTAGAAACTGAGTTTCACCGGACCAAAATAATTGAATATCATCTGCAAAAGCAAATAATTTGCAAAAGTTTACCTTTTCAAAAAGGTCATTAAGAAATAAGGTGAAAAGTGATAGGTGATAGTCTCAGTAAGCTCTGTCAATAGAAGTCCTGTACTACGGCCACATCTAAACCCATATTGGGACTCATTAATATATCTGTTAGCAGTAATCCATGTAAGCATTTGATCTTTCAAAACATTTTCTATTACTTTGGATAATGCTGGTAATATACTGATAGGCCGTAAATTGCTTACAGAGCATAAACGTTTATCTTTAGGTATTGGCGTAATACGTGACGTTTTCCAATCAGAAGGAAATAAAGAAAAGGTTAAAATATTATTAAAGAAATATAAGAGATGATTACTAATATAAGGAAAAATTATCTTTAGAAGCTTGATTGGAATACCATCAACACCAATCGAATTAGATTTTATTCTAGTAACTGCAAAAAATAAATCAGACTCAGTTATATTAGAAAAGGAAAATTGGCTAACAGAATTCGAAAAAAGTGAGAAATTTGGTTCAATATCACACGTGTCTAATTGATTTCTCAGAAAGCCATTATTGATTTCATCTGCATTTAACTCCGCAAAATAAGTCGGGCCCACACTGACTCCAGCATTTCTAAGATTATTCCAAATTTGTTTAGAGCTATCTACGTTAAAAATACGGCTACTAAGTAATTGTTTATATTTCCTTATTTTGGGTTTAGTTTTATTACGAAGCTGCTTATAGATGTTCCAGTTGCAATCGCATCGATTTTTATAAAAGTTATTCAAAGCAATAGAAGTTAATGATCTATAGTAGTTTATCTCTCTAGGGAATCTTATACTTCTATCACTTAATTGCTATCAAGTTTTTTTAAAGGAATGTAACTCAATAGGTTATTGAAGAGCGTGTTTAAGAAAAGTAATTGTTGATCGATATTATTCGTCTGATATAAGGGTGTGAAGTCTGTTTCATATAGATGATTTTCTATGGATAATAAATCAGCACGGTTGAAATTTCTTATGAAAACAGCTTCCGTAGAATGTACGACCTTAATATGAAATGAAGCACATATCAAGGAGTGATGAGATAAGAATGGAATCTGAAACTGTCCAGAAGAAACCACCGATAAGTTACGACTAGTAAGAAAATAGTCTATAAGAGACGTCGATTGAGTACAAGAATCAAAGTGAGTAGGAATCGAATTATGTATACAAAGCAGGTCGTATCGATTACAGAGTGAATGCATCTCATATGACCTAGATGCATTAAAAAGGGTAACATTAAAATCTCCTACTATAATAATATCCTGGTAGTGATCAAAAATATCACTAAAAGCACTCTCGAACATAGCCAAATTACCCCTGGGAAGGTAAGTAACACCCACAACTAATGCACTAGTACCATTGAAAAGTTCAATTGCTATGCTTTCACACGAAAAGTAATCATCGCATTTGAAAATAATCTTATAGTTTATTCTATTAGAAATGTATAACGCAACACCACCTTCCCTAGTGCCAGACGGACGATCATTTCTACATATCGAGTAGCCAGGTATACTTAGAGCTTGATCAAAAATAATTGGATCAAACCACGTTTCACTAACCGCAATAACGTCTAAATTTCCATTGTTCAATATAGAAATAAGTTCATCAAGCTTGCTGGACCTGTCAGAAGGCCACAGACTTTGTGCGTTCACATGCGCAATTTTAAAGCTATTCAAATCAGTACTAAAAAAATTTCGAAGCGAATTAACATCAATAATTGAACCAAGATTGATATTATTTATTTATTTATTTATTTATTTATTTCAAAGTTTGTAATAAAAAGCCTTCATGGCCAATCACATATTACAAGTTATGACACCTAAGTATTTTCAATAAGAGTATAGCTAATATTCTGACATGAGTTAAAAAATAAAATATAAAATTGAAATTTAATTATAAAACTAAAAACATATCTATATATAAATTAATCCCTGGTATATCCCCACTCCACTCGCAAAGTCACATAGAGACAGTAATCATTAAGAATGAATAGAATAGAAGGTCCAATTTAGGGAGAATAAATAGTTATCTTAAAAGATTAATTTCCATCATGGGAGAAATACTTAATGAGTTTAAGTCTAAACACATTATTAGAATGAGTAAAAGTACGTAATTCCAAAGGTAACGTATTCCAGCTACGAATAATTCTAATAAGAAAAGATCTGCAAAAACTAGATTTAAAAACTCTGGGATATATCAGGTGAGGGTTTCTTCTGCGAGGCGAGAATAGAAAAACATTGCGAATTGAAGCGGGTTTCCCACTATTCACAATTTTATAGAAAGTAAGTAGACAACGAAATTGAATAAAATGTTCAAATGAACAACCTAGAAAGCTTTTAACAAATCCTGATATATGGTCTCTACGCCTTACTTTATAAACAAACCTAACAATAGAATTAATTAAACGTTTAAGTCTCACAATAAGAAATGCAGCCGTCCCAGAAATGACTTCTAAACAATAAATAATTTGTGACATTAAAATTGCATGAGCCAAACTTTTCCTAACATGAAAGGGCATGTATATGTTTAAACAGTAAAGTTGGCGTAGCGAAGACCAGATTCTGCCCGATAAAACATCAATGTGGTTACAGAACGATAACTTACTATCTAGAACAATGCCCAGGCACTTATGGTGGTCGACTATTTGTATTCTATCATTTCCAAGGAATAAATCAATGTGAAAGTTAGGGCATAAAGCAAGTCCAAATTTTATGGCTTTAGTCTTAGCTGAATTTACAACCAGAGCATTTTCTTGAGTCCAAGCTAAGACCCGACCAAGAGATGAATTTATGTCCCGCCCAAAGGATTTATTACTTATTCTGAAACATTTATACAAGAGAAAAATATCATCAGCAAAGACGAAAGGAGTACAGTTTATAGGGTCAACTACTGAAGAGAAGTTATTTGTATAAAGTATAAATAAAAGAGGACCTAAAACCGAACCCTGAGGGACACCAGAGGTAATAGGAAGCATATTCGAAACAGAATTTTTTATAGCAACGAATTGAGTTCTCCCGGTTAAATAGGACAAAAGTAGCTTACACGCAGTACCAGAAAAACAAAATTCATTTACAAGTTTATAGATCATTTTGTTAAAGTCGATAGAGTTAAAAGCCTTAGACAAATCTAAGGAAATAAGAATGCATGGCTCATCACTATTAATATGGCTCCTGATTGAGTCAGTGAGACTTAAGAGAAGAGACGTAGTATTAAGGCCATTTCGGAACGCATATTGATGGTCAGAGATTACATTAGATACAAAACTAAGCATTTGAGATTTAATAATATGTTCAATAACCTTAGACAGGGCAGGTAGAATAGAAATCGGACGCAGATCGTCAGGGCCACCAACATTTTTAGATTTAGGTAGGGGAACAACACGAGCAACCTTCCATAATGACGCGAATGTAGATGTAGTTAATATGGAGTTCATCAAGTGCAGCATAATATCGGAAATATATGGAAAAATTATTTTTAAAAATTTGATCGAAATCCCATCCACGCCAGTTGATTTAGATTTAACCTTATGCAATGCATTGAAGAGATCAGTTACGTTTATACAATTAAAGGAAAACGAGCCATTTAAGTTGTCAAGATCAGTGAAGAGAGAGTTATCAGGAATATATACATTTGACCCCACAAAGTGATGATTTATGATATTAGGGTCAAGTTCATGAATAGAGTTAACCTTGTCTGCGGCAAGAGACTGCCTTATAATTTTCCAAAAAGCACCTGGATTCAACGAGCCAAAGAATTTAGAAAAATATCTAGCTCGTTCAATTCGGATGATAGTTTTTGCCCTATTCCGAAGTTTACAATAGGTTTGCCAGTTTTCGTTAGTAGAATTCGTTTTAAACACAGAAAAAGCAAAGTCACGAAGAGACCTTCCTAAAATGACACGGTTGGATTGCATCCAAGAATCATTACCCTTACGTAATCTAACTCTAATGCAAGGAACAAAAGAAAAAAGTTCATCTAAAAGGGTATTAAACAAAGAGCATTTAGAGTTAACATCAACGGAGTTAAAAATAGACGAATAGTTATAATTCTCTAAGACAGCAAAAAATCCTGCCCAATTTAAATTCTTAAAGTCCCGGTATTCAAAAATTTCATCAGCTGTACCAACATTAAGGGTAAATGAGGCTAAAATAAGAGAGTGATCAGAAATCGAGGGACAATGTGTTTGAAAAGAAGAACTAACCAACCAATGATTACTTACTAGAAAATAGTCAATAAGTGACGTATTTCCTGTCCTAACATCAAAATGTGTAGGCAAAGAGTTATGGAGTAGTGAGAGTCCGCACCTCATGCAGAACGAACGAACATAAGCAGACTTGAAAGGCGAAAACAAATTACAATTAAAGTCACCAACCACAAAAATATTTGTAAATCTTGTAAATAAATCACAATGAAGATTCTCAAACAATTCCAAGGAACCATGAGGTAAATAAACACAGCCGAAAAGAGCCGTAATTTCACCAATTAACAGTTCAACAAATAAAGATTCACAACCAGGGACCTGGGTCTTATAGATAACCCGAGATTTAAGATTATTAGAGATGTAAATGCAAACTCCACCACCCCTAGAGGGTCTGTCATTACGAAATATCGAATACCCCGGTAAACTAACAGCACTATCTAAAACAAAATCATTAAACCACGTTTCAGTAATTGCTAATACATTAATGACATCCAGACCTATGACGGATTTTAGTTCATCAAGTTTAATTGAATTGGCACTGGGCACTAAACTACGGCAATTTAAATGGCCAATTTTAAGTTGATTGTCAAACGGTGATAGTAAATTTTTAATGTAGTTATCATCCCTAACAATTGGACCAAGATTATTACTAGAAGACATCAAAGTATAAAAATGCGACAATACCAATGGAGTATGGGATATAATTGAGGGAAAAAAATTTTAACATTATTAGGTTTAATATTAAGAATAATAAAGTAATAAAAAAATATGTATATAATGCAATAACCAATCATATTAAAAGTAAGAGTAAAAGCTTATTTTGGTAGGTTACAGAGTAAAAGAAAGATAAAGAGAAAAAAAAAATGATTTTACAAAATAAAATATCATAATAGATTATGAGGCAGCATCAGTTTCCAGAGAAGCACAACCAGCCGCATCCAGAACAACAACATCCCCATTAGGCATAGTAATTTTAGATTTAGGATTATCAGAGTCAAGTATACGGAACTTCTTGATTCGATTTATACTTAGCAGTTTTCTACATAAGGCATTAAGCTTGGAGGATGATGGCGAATAATGGTCGTTCAAGAAGACTCTTTTGTTAATGGTTAACTTACTTGTATTTCCATCTATACTCAGGGATTTTACCAAATCGGACACGAGAAGCGGGCGAGATTTTATCGTATTAAAGTATGCTTTCATTAATGAATCCCGAATTGACACGTTGTTCAGTTTTACTAGCACAATTTGTCCATTATGCAGGTAACATACATGGTTAATAAAAAATGGATCTAATGGCACGTTTAATGTTTTTGATAGGTCAGTAAGCACTGCAGTGAGGTCAGAAAGTCCCGCCGGCAAGCCACGAATAATAAAGTCTGCGCGGTTTAATTTTCTGTGAAGCCCATTGTTTTCAGCTACGAGCTTTGGAATATTTTTACATACCACTTCAACCTGATTCAGGCGTTTAGCACAGTCTGAAACATCAGATTTTAGGCCAGAAATGCATGCGGAGACCTCTGTTCTAAATTCAGACACAATATCTACCAAAGTTTGTTTAAGTTTTCCGCAATCAAAACTGTTATTCACTGCATCATCAAATTTTTTATTGAGAATAGCAAAGTCAGACCGAAGAGATGAAATAATCTTATTAGTCGAGTTGATCTTACAGGAGGAACAAATAAAAGCCAAGTTTTTAAATTTGCCCATAGCCTTCATCTCCGCTGTACTGATTCCTTCACAAGCAGCATGATGCCAGAGATTACAGATGTCACATTGCACACTCTCTTGGTCCTTTACAAAGTTTAATTGGCAAGAGCCACATAATTCGTTTTTGTTAGCCATATAAGATAAATGTATAAGAAGTGGCAGGTAAGAAAGTCAACACAGCACCAACAACAGCAACAACCGCAATCAGACAAAACCAGCTTTTCGGATCCAACGCACAAAATTAATAGCCACAATTTGTATATGTGAAATTTAATAAGGAAAAAAAGAAAATGGCGATAGATCACAACAACCACAGCAGCAGTAAGACTTGTGATCCAGTTAAATAAATGTTGTATAGATTGTCTTGCAAGTATTTATATATTCCTTCTTTGTATTATTTTTTTTTTTTTCTTTTATTTTAATTATTTTTCCAGAAACTTAGTAAAACGTTTGAATTTTAGTATACCAAAATAAAATTATTTGGCTGGTAGTTAAGAAAAATATGATGGCTAATAAAAAACACGTTCACTTAGGCATGTTGCCTACGTACGTAGTACGTATGTATAAGTTATATAATAATAAACAAATAATTCAATTAGCAAAAAAGAAAAATGAAACCAAAAATGTTATTTCGTTCACGGGTAGTAACAAAAAATATCTACAAAACTCAGTAAAAATAATAAAATTCATAAAGAACAATAATAAGGAACTCATCTTATAAATCAATAATAGTAACCATAAAACATTACAGTAATGAACAACTAGTTCCATCCGGCAGCTTAACTTTAGCCAAAGGTGTGTCCCTATTTAAGATGCTGAACCATGTTATTTTATTGTTTTTACGTAGCATACGGCAGAGATTTTTTAACTGTAAGGCAGCAGGAATTAGGTTATCATTTAAAAAGACTCTTGAAGTGACATCAGTTTTGATAACATTGCTTAGCTGGATTTTGGGGTTTTTAAAATATTTTTTCATTAAGTTATTTCGTATAGTAACATCATTAAATTTGACAATAATGGTTTTTCCATTTCTGGTGTAAGAACAGTGGTTTAAAACGCTAACGTCTGCACACACATCATAGAAAGAAAAAATAGCAAGCATAGCACCAGTGAGATCATTTATCTCCATCGGTAGACCTGTGATGACAATATCACCACGATTCATCTTTCGTTGTAATCTGTTTATCTCCAATTCGAGTTTAGAAAATTTATCCAAGGAGCTCTCCTTTACTTTTTTGACATAGCAATTGCAATTGTCTACTTTAGTCTGAAGATCAACAATGGCAGCTGACATTTCAGTTTTAAAACTCGAAAACGATGATTCTATTGCATTTTTTATCTTGTGCTGCTCAGCACGCACCTCGGCAGAAAAGGTATTAAAATATTTACTAAATTTTTCATCCAGGACATCAACAAGTGACTTTTCACCCCTTCCAGAATTTTTTCCAAGGCAAGAAGAACAATTAAAGCCAATGTTATTGTTAGTCCCAATAAGGTTGTAAATTTCGTCAGGAATATTGACGCACCCCGTGTGAAACCATTTATTACACGTATCACATTCAATTCCCAAATCATTGGACATAACATTCTTGTTACACTTGTTGCAGGTCAGATCAGGCGAGAGGAACAGCCTAAAAGGAAACAAAGTGCAAGCATCGGCTGACTCGGTAGGAAAATTACATTGGCACTTACCTCAGAAAACGATTTTTTTGTTTTGTCCGCACACAGATACGAACACCGGATATGGTCACTGTGAACAAAATGTTTGGGGTTAATTTGTGAATTAAGAAGTTGCTTAAATACCTGCTGATGTTTCTCCATGTAATTAAAGGGCTGGCTGTCCGGTGATTGAATGTGCGACGACGAGGGGTAGCGACGAGTGTAGTCCAAATTGTTTGCAAGTCCTGTTTTTTTATAATGAGCTTGCAGGTGACTTGCTTTGAGAGTTTGCTTGGTTTTTTTGTGGTGGGGAGATACTCCTTGTGCCGGTTCGGTTTTATTTAATAGAATTTATCCCCTTGTTTATGTTTTCTATGTTCGTTTTTATTTTATTTTATTAAATGTTAGTGCTTTGGTTTCCTGATGGTCTGGTTGATGCGGTGGTTGTTTATGAGTGTGTTCGTTTTGTTATAGTTTGTCCGTATGTACACCACTACGTGTGTTTGTCGTGTTATAAAATACTACATAGTGGAGTTGCCAACAGCTAGTACAGGGTTGTTATATTTTCTTTTGCCCAAAATATTTTCATTCATGAAATGAGCAGAAATATAGCACTTACGTGTTGGTGTTCATGTTGTTCACAAAAAAAATTGACAAATGGAAAAGGTTTTTTAAGGTAGAGAAATAAATGGAAGATTCAATAGGTTTAGTTTAATTTTTGGAAAGTAGGAAGGTTTTAAATAGAAGTGATATGGACAAAAATCGCCATTGTAACTGAAACCAGTAAAGTGATTTGAACAATGAAGTAATTGTTGATTGTTGATTGATATTTTTTTTAATCAAGTATCAGTGCTTTTTATGGTGGATTTTTGCATAATTTGTTGAACAAAATAAAAGAAAAATATATTAAGAAGTGTGCTGAAAATTGTACCCAGGTGGGTTTTATTTTTATGAGAGAGCTCAAATCTTATAGTGATAGATATATGTGTAATTAGGTAGTATTTCACCGCGAGCCAGCCTAGTGTTGACCGGATTGAGGCAAGTGGTCGTCATCCCATGGTCGTTTTGTGCAGTCATTAAACTGGTATCATTTTTCTGCTACTTTTAATACCGCAGACGTGTCCGGGAACATCGCAACAGCATAAAGAAAACAGCTTACTGGGCAGAATCAGGAGGCGGCCATTTTTTTTTTTGGAATCTGCAAGCCAAGCTTAGTCCGGGACGGCCATTGCATTTAGTGCTCTGTAAAAAAAGGAAAATATTTTATGATCATCTTTTTTTTTACCTTTTCATATTACAATATTCAAATTTAAAACAAGAAATATTTTTTTTTATCATTAGTAATTTAGTGTAAGAATAGTAAAATTTTTAAAAATTAATTGTTGTCGTTTTTTTTTATATATTTCGGCTCTTATTTATGGTTAGTGTCTAAATTTTTTTTTTTAGTAATTTCTTATTTATTGTTAGTGTCTAAATTTTAATTGTTTTTTTTAATTATTTTTTTTTTGCCTATAGTTTTCTTATTTGTTTGTTCAGGAAGGAAAAGTAACAGAAAAGTTTTAGGAAGTTAGTGTAGTTTGAATACACTTTTGAATTTTGGTGTTGCCAAAACCACCTAAGTGAGCTTTTTTAGGTAGGGTTTTATAGCATATAGCCAGCTATTAAAATAATTTCATTTCCTGTGTTCTTTTTATGTTATGTAAATTTTCTTCCCGGCTGTTAACAAAAAGGAAACTATTATATTTAGGCGTTGATTCGTTTTTTTTTATTTCCATTTATTTTTGTCTGTTTTACGTTAAAAATCATATAATTTTAATTTAGGCACCGTTCTATCGAGATTTTTTTTATTTACATATTTTGTTTCTATATATTTTATTTTGTTTTATATAACCCATTTTTTCTATTGTTAATTTTAGATATATATTTGTGACCGTTAGTGTTAAGTTTTTTTATTTATTTTATTTTTATTTATTCATTTATTATTGCAATTTTAAAGCCTATAGAGGCCAGTTTGGTAAAAATTACAATTTCAACTTACTAATTTTTTTTAGTTTTAATAAATATGTGATTTTGTTAATATTGTCAACCAAAAAAATGTGTGCGTGCTAATTTTATTTCTTTCAGGGTGAGGTTTGTGTGATGTGAGGTAAGTCACCAGAGTAAGCGTTTGTGTGTGGATATGGGGACCCTTTAAAATTGTCAATGGAGCGGGTGTCCTAGGTTGGGTGGGCGAGTGGGGAACATCAACAGCCCGTTCTCCCTCTGTAGTGTTTTCTTAGCGTTTTAGTTTAATTTTTACTTTGTTAGTGATACTTGTATTTTTTTACTATTATTTGTCTATAGGCAGCAGCCCTGGTGATGCCATTTAGCTAGCTGGCTTCACAGCTGCTGTGCCAAAAAGAGTCACGTAACAATATGGCGCCCAAAATGAATGGTGATTGATTGGTATACATTACACCTGAATATACCCAAAATAGATTAATAAATTTGTGCAATAGTCCAAGAGATGAATGTTTGACTTTGGGAATGTTAGGGATTTCAACATCTGCTACACTGTTGATGGCCAATCAATAGTCCGCAAAACCTAGCACAGCTAAGGTGTTTGTTGTGCGATGTTGAAACCCCTTGACAGACTCAGCGCTAGACATCATCGCCTTAGTATATAGGGTATTTCATCAGGTAGCGTGGGAGTTCAAAGGATCACATCCCATCGGGAAGATTGAGATACCTAGTTTTGTTTCTTTTTAGTGTTAGTTTCAGCAAAAGTAAATTGTGCAAGATGCAGACTCAAGGTAGCCGCTCTGGGAATTTTTCCAGAGGTCTGTTGTATTTTTGGGACAGATCTAGGCACAATGGACTTTGAAGAAATAAATCTGATGACGCGGCTCTGTGAAGGACAACCGGGTCCTGTTTTGTCATGAGATAATTGATAATTGTGAGTATAGTTACTCACAAGTTCAAAGGACATTTTGTTGATTAGATAAATTGACTTATGGAACACTTCAAGAGGCCCATAAGGGACACTCATTTAATTTGTTAATCACACACAACATTACAAAACTTACTCGTGCATCACTAAACCAAACACCCGTGAAAATGATAAATACTTACGAAAATTAGTGATCTGTTAGTACAAGTATTATTCGTTAATTTCATAAATATATGGTGTTTGTTACAATTTGCATGGTTTTTTTTCTGTTTATATATATATATATATATATATATATATATATATATATATATATATATATATATATATATATATATATATATATATATATATATAGCAGTTTTATAAATTTTTATTTTTTTTTAATTTTATTGATTTGATATTACACAAATTTTAATTTTGTTTTTCATCTTTGTTTTTATCTTTTATTGTCGTTAAATTTTTTTTTGTATAATTTAGTATTTTTTTGTAGTTTGTTTTTAATTGTGATTTTTTATATATTATTTATTTTATTTACTATTTTGTCATTTATTTTAATTATTATTATTATTTATTTTAGCTGTAATTTATTTGTTGTAATTATCAGTAGTGGTTTTTAATTTTTGTTATTACTTTTTTTTGTAAATTTTGCTTGTTTGCATCTCGGTAATAAGTATTAAAATATTAGTATAATTATTAATTGCATGTTAAAAGTTTAGTATAGTTTTAGTGGATTAGTAGTTATAATATTTTGTACATTAGTGAATTAGGTCTAGCTTTTATAGTTCTGATATTATTTAATATTAAGCAATCTTTGCTTTTTGCAGTTATTTTATTTCAATTTTGTTTGTTTTATTTTTTTATGTATCTTTATTCTAGTTTATTTTTAATTTCATCATTTTGATTGTTGTTTTAAGTATATTTGTACGTGTTTAGGTACATATATATATACATATCTTATAAATATTATTGATTATCATTATTTAGGATTGTTATTTATTTTAATGATAATTTATTGAAGCGTTCTATTTGAGTTCATTTCAACTATTTGTAATTCTTGTTTAGTTTTGATTAGGTACCTAATATTATAAATTTGTTTGTATCTCAGTGTAGACATTAAAATAATAACATATTGGATTAATCGCATGGTAATAATTTAGTTAGTTTTTTTTTTGGATTAATGTTTAAATATTTTGTTTGGTTGTTCACTGGTGAATTGTTCAAGTAAGTACGGCCACAAGTATTTGTCTAGTGATTAGTTTAAAAAAAAAATTTTTTTTTCATTATAAATTTAATTTTTTCTTTATTTAATATTTATATTAATTCTTAAGTTTTTTTTTTGTCGGATTTGATTTAATATAATTTTTCTTTTTGTGTAAATGGCTGAGGCCTTGGAGGAAAAAGAAAATAGAAGAAACACCGATAAGTTAAAAAGGCAAAGGGAGAGAAATTTATCCTTTGATTTAAACCGATCGTCCCCACAAATTAAGGAAAAATATTTAAAAGATAACCAATCCATAAGAATGGCGACCAGACCTTCACAGATAGATGACCTATCGGGTACAATTAATGCCCAGTCAGGAAATAGAGGCGCAATACCTAAGGATAGTGGGAGGAATTATAATCAACGCAATCATAGCCAGAATCAGGACTTTATTTCTCCAGCGATTAGGTCTATGGTTACTGGGAGTGTAGAAGAAATGAGAGCCAGGATAGATCAGTCTATCACTGATATTGTTGATAAAAAAATAAGTAGGGAGTTAACAAAAGTCCATGAGAGCCTAAGTCAATTGGCAGATGCAGTTAGGCACTTATCAATGAGAGACGCAAACCGTTCTAGCGAGGGAAACCGTTCTTCAACCAGTAATGAACCCAGACGTGTTCTTTTTGAACAGCAAAACAGGTTTGATTTTCCGCCACCGTCTCTGAATGTAAATCAGGAAAACTGGAAAATTAGAGTTGATAAATTTGGATTAGAGTTTAGCGGGAATCAAGGGAGTAGAGATCAGTTGTCAGTTGAGGAGTTTGTGTTCCGGTTGGAACACATGCAAAGACAGTATCAGATACCTTGGCAAGAGATACTTAGAGATTTCCACTTACTAGTTACATGCATGGTTAGACAATGGTACTGGGCTCTCCTGCAAACAACGGTAATAACCGATTGGAACACATTACGTTTGGCGTTATTAAATAGATACAAAACAGTAAGATCAAATTGGGAAAGAATGCATGAGCTGGTGGAAAGAAAGCAAATGCCTGGCGAATCTATAGACGATTATTTTCACAGTTTGAATTTATTAAGAGCCAGATTAGAAATGCCTGTTGCGGAGGGGGAAATGATTAGGATTGCAAAACGGAACCTTAGGGAGAGTATTGCTCGAATAGTATACCCGATGGCTGTATCGTCGGTGGAGCATTTAAGAATGGAATGACTGGAGGCTGAAAGAACCTTCCCGTGAAAAGATCCCCGAAACACGCTGGCACAACCGGTCAGATCACAACGTTATGTCAGTGAGGCGGTAGTGAATGTTATGGAAAATGAGGACGAAAATTTATATGCTGAAGTGGCGACAGTAAACAGTATTTTATTATGCTGGAACTGCCAGCAACAAGGGCACAGTTTCAAAGAGTGCATGTCTCAGCAAAGGTCTTTATTTTGTTATAAATGTGGTAGGCCCAATACTATAACTCCCAAGTGTCCAAAGTGTTTACAGGCTCGGGAAAACTTGAAGAGGAACGCGGCCTTAACGGGGGAGCCACGGTCCAACGAGTCTGCCCCGAAACAAACCTAATAAAATCTATTTCCGAACCTAATATGTCCAAAATTCGCCATTATTTACCGATAGAAGTTCGCGAGGAAAATTACAAAACAGTTAAAGAGCGAATTTTTTCTGAAATGCCTTGTATCGATTCGAAGTGTATAGAATCATCACTTAAAAAGCCTGGCCAAGCCAATGGAACATCTAACATAATACGGACAAATAAAACAACAACCAAAAATGTATCGAAAATAAGTAATAATAAACATCGGAATGAACGGTCAAAATCGGGAGCTCGTAAATATGCATATATTCTTAAAATTAGAAACGCTTTTAAGAAGAGAAAGCTTCAGCGCAAAGTATTGGCCGAAGCGGTAAATATTTTTGGCAAAGGCTTAGACCCTAGGCCATTCGCTGAAATCTGTTTAAATGGCAAATGTGTTGAAGGGCTGCTAGACTCAGGCGCGTCAGTTAGCATACTAGGAAAAAATTGTCGAGAATTAGTAGAGCAAGTAGGTGCACAGGTGAAGGGCGTATATAGCCATGTCAGCACGGCGTCAGGACAAAATTATCGCGTGTTAGGAAAAGCCGAAATCAATGTTGAATATAAGGGTGAAAAACACACAATTGCTTTTTATTTATGCCCAGATCTAGAGCAGGAAATCTACTTAGGGATAAGCTTTTGGCAGGCTTTTAAAATAGCTCCTGAAATTTTGAAATCAGCAGAACTCAACCTTGAAAATGTTCCGAGGATACACGTAGAGGATGAAAGTAATAAAGTAAAGATGCACGAACTTGATCCTAGGCAAGAAGAAATGCTGGAAGCAACTATAAAAAAGTTTCCGTCATTCGAGGAGAGAGGTTTAGGGTGCACATCTCTGGAAAAGCATGAGATTACATTAGTGGAGGGCGCAAACCCAATCAAGGATAAACATTACCCTATTTCCCCCGCAGTGCAGGAGATTGTGTATGCAGAGCTGGACAATATGCTGCGATTAAACGTAATTGAGGAGAGGAACAGCCCCTGGTCCAACAGAACGACAGTAGTACGTAAACCAGGGAAAAATAGATTCTGTTTTGATGCCCGTAAACTGAATGCTGTAACGGTCAAGGATGCCTATCCTTTACAAAACATCGACGGCATATTGAGCCATATAGATCAGACGCATTACATTAGCAGCGTCGACATGAAATATGCCTTTTGGCAGATCGAATTGGAAGAGACAGCCAAGCCGTATACTGCTTTCACGGTTCCAGGTCGACCGCTGTATCAGTTTCGAGTAATGCCGTTTGGTCTATGCAACGCTGCTCAACGCTTGTGCCGCCTGATGGACAAAGTGATACCGGCGAAATTAAAATCGAATGTCGAATTTTGCTGTAAGGAATTAAAGTACTTAGGCTTTATAATAGGGGGCGGCATGCTGAAAACAGACCCTGACAAAGTGATAGCGATTCAGAAAATATTTGTGCCAAAAACGCCGCGAGAAGTTTGGAGTTTCTTAGGTACCGCCGGCTGGTATAGGCGGTTTATTAAGGATTTTGCCTCTATCTCGGCCGCCTTGACAGACACCCTTAAAAAGGGCAAAAAGTTTGTAATGACCCCTGCGGCCCTTGAATCTTTTGAGACCCTAAAATATGTGTTAACTACGGCACCAGTCCTACGTCACCCCGATTTTTCAAAACCATTCTTTATACAGTGCGACGCATCTGAGTTGGGAATAGGGGCGGTCTTATTCCAGAAAAACGATCAGGGAGGGGAAAACCCAATTGCGTTTTACTCCCAGAAGTTGACGGCGTGTCAGAGAAATTACTCTGTGACAGAGAAAGAGTGCCTCGCTGCAGTATTAGCAGTGAAACGGTTTAGGCCGTACGTCGAGATGATGGAGTTCACCGTAATCACTGACCACGCTAGTTTGAAGTGGCTTATGTCCCTAAAAAAGCTGAGCGGCAGACTTGCTAGGTGGTCACTCCAACTCCAGGCCTATAATTTCAAAATAGAGCACCGTAAAGGGGCGGAAAACGTAGTAGCTGACATGCTTTCAAGGATGCCAATAGAAATTGCCGAGCTCAATGAAGACTGCTATTTTGATTTTGAAACCACTGCTTTTGAATCGGACGAGTATTTAGAACTCATTAAAAACATTCAGGAAAATCAGGAGAAGTTGCCAGATATTAAGATCGAGAATGGGAAGATATTTAAAAAAACAATATACAATGACAAAGAAAGCATGATTAGTTGCAATTGGAAGTTGTGGATTCCCCAGGAGATTACTCATGTATTAATAGAAAAGGCCCACAATGATATAAAATGCGCACATGGAGGAGTTAATAAGACACTAGAAAGGCTTAAGCGGTTTTATTATTGGCCAAAGATGACCTTACAGGTCCAACAGTATATAAGAAACTGTCGTACCTGCAAAGAATCAAAGTCAACAAATCAGCATACAATGCCTACTATAGGGGATGAAGTTCGCACGGAAATTCCCTTTCAGAAAATATATGTCGATTTTCTCGGTAAATACCCTAGGTCCAAGCAAGGCAATGCCTATATTTTCATTGTCGTTGATCATTTTTCTAAATTTGTATTTTTAAAGGCAATGAAAGAGGCTACGCGAAAAATGTTGTACGATTTTTAACGCAGGAAGTTTTTCAGAAATTCGGAGTACCAGAAACCCTACACAGCGATAATGGACAACAATTCATATCCTCGTTGTTCAAAGAAATGATTGAAACCTATGGAATCACACACTTAAAGACCGCCGTTTATTCGCCGCAATCAAATGCGGCGGAAAGAGTGAACCAGTCAGTGTTAACAGCCATTCGAGCTTACCTAGAGAAAGACCATAGGGACTGGGACTTGTATTTGCCTGAGATAGAGTGCGCTCTAAGAACTTCAGTACACGCAGCAACCGTATTTACGCCTTTTTTCGCGCTTTTTGGTCATTACCTATATTCAAACGGCTCTGATTATAAACTGGCGCGGAAACTGAGATCCATGTCTGACCATGAAATTTTTAATTTAGAGTGCGCAGACAGATTAGAATTGATTAGGGAAAAGATAAAAGTCAATCTTGCAAATGCCTACCAACAAAGCGCACAAAGATATAATAGGAAAGCACGTGTAGTTAAATTTAGCCCAGGTCAGGAAATCTACAGAAAAAACTTTGTACTTTCCGATTTGAAAAACAATATTAACGCAAAATTTTGTCCTAAATACCTGAAATGCCGTGTAGTGAAACCAATCGGTAACAATATGTATGAATTGGAATCTCTACAGGGAAAACCCATTGGCATTTATCACTCGAAGGATTTAAAAATCTGAAAGTGCAGTAAAAGTTTCTGTGATAACTTGAACTTAGACGTTGTATTTTCTGTGATATTATTTAGTAAGGCAATATAGGTTAGGATTATAGTGTAGGGATAAGAGTGCAATATAGATTTAGGTTTATGTTTGTACTCGTCTCATATACTATTATCAGTTTTTTTTATTATACTGTCTGTGATTATACAACTATTTATTTATTTATTTATTTATTTATTTATTCATGTATTTATTTATTTATGTCTTGATTTAATTTATTTACTTATTTATTTATTATTTATGTAGTGATGTATTTATTTAATTATGTATTTGGTAATTATTTATTATTTATTTATATACATACATATGTGTGTTTTTTATTTACTTGCTTATTTATTTTATTATTTAGTAGTTAATCGATTATTTATTTATTTTGTAATTATTAAGTATTTATCGTTGTATTTTATTCGTTTATACTGGTATTGTTAAAAATAGTTGTAAATCCGACAGTATAATCAAACCTACATACGTATATTTAGCCTGGATGAAGAACGGAAACCAGAATCACTGAGCAGCTAGAATTGAGTCTCTCTGCAAGGTTTAACTATTCATTTTTCACTGAGTTCTCTTTTGTGTGTTTACTAGCAACGTCCCAATACTAGTATTTTATGGCAGGGTTTTTGTTTGTGATCTGTTTATTTTTTATGTTATGTGTTAACTAATCCAAATTCTCTAATGACAGGGAGAATATCGATTTGGTTGTTTTGTTTGACCGAATATGAAAAATATAAATAATAAAAGTCACAGCTCACTTGCATCAATTGCCCGGCTTGAGACTCAACAGGGTCATGGGAATTCCCCACGTTGGGGTATAGACACGTCCGGCGAGGAGCCTGCTAATGCTTAATCCAACCCAGCACACCGATCCTACGGGCGTGAACTACGTAGCCCCGGAGTTTTGTTGCAGGTCAGATCAGGCGAGAGGAACAGCCTAAAAGGAAACACAGTGCAAGCATCGGCTGACTCGGTAGGATAATTACATTGGCACTTACCTCAGAAAACGATTTTTTGTTTTGTCCGCACACAGATACGAACACTGGATATGGTCACTGTGAACAAAATGTTTGGGGTTAATTTGTGAATTAAGAAGTTGCTTAAATACCTGCTGATGTTTCTCCATGTAATTCAAGGGCTGGCTGTCCGGTGATTGAATGTGCGACGACGAGGGGTAGCGACGAGTGTAGTCCAAATTGTTTGCAAGTCCTGTTTTTTTATAATGAGCTTGCAGGTGACTTGCTTTGAGAGTTTGATTGGTTTTTTTTGTGGTGGGGAGATACTCCTTGTGCCGGTTCGGTTTTATTTAATAGAATTTATCCCCTTGTTTATGTTTTCTATGTTCGTTTTTATTTTATTTTATTAAATGTTAGTGCTTTGGTTTCCTGATGGTCTGGTTGATGCGGTGGTTGTTTATGAGTGTGTTCGTTTTGTTATAGTTTGTCCGTATGTATCACTACGTGTGTTTGTCGTGTTATAAAATACTACATAGTGGAGTTGCCAACAGCTAGTACAGGGTTGTTATATTTTCTTTTGCCCAAAATATTTTCATTCATGAAATGAGCAGAAATATAGCACTTACGTGTTGGTGTTCATGTTGTTCACAAAAAAAATTGACAAATGGAAAAGGTTTTTTAAGGTAGAGAAATAAATGGAAGATTCAATAGGTTTAGTTTAATTTTTGGAAAGTAGGAAGGTTTTAAATAGAAGTGATATGGACAAAAATCGCCATTGTAACTGAAACCAGTAAAGTGATTTGAACAATGAAGTAATTGTTGATTGTTGATTGATATTTTTTTTAATCAAGTATCAGTGCTTTTTATGGTGGATTTTTGCATAATTTGTTGAACAAAATAAAAGAAAAATATATTAAGAAGTGTGCTGAAAATTGTACCCAGGTGGGTTTTATTTTTATGAGAGAGCTCAAATCTTATAGTGATAGATATATGTGTAATTAGGTAGTATTTCACCGCGAGCCAGCCTAGTGTTGACCGGATTGAGGCAAGTGGTCGTCATCCCATGGTCGTTTTGTGCAGTCATTGGACTGGTATCATTTTTCTGCTACTTTTAATACCGCAGACGTGTCCGGGAACATCGCAACAGCATAAAGAAAACAGCTTACTGGGCAGAATCAGGAGGCGGCCATTTTTTTTTTTTGGAATCTGCAAGCCAAGCTTAGTCCGGGACGGCCATTGCATTTAGTGCTCTGTAAAAAAAGGAAAATATTTTATGATCATCTTTTTTTTTACCTTTTCATATTACAATATTCAAATTTAAAACAAGAAATATTTTTTTTTATCATTAGTAATTTAGTGTAAGAATAGTAAAATTTTTAAAAATTAATTGTTGTCGTTTTTTTTTATATATTTCGGCTCTTATTTATGGTTAGTGTCTAAATTTTTTTTTTTTAGTAATTTCTTATTTATTGTTAGTCTCTAAATTTTAATTGTTTTTTTTAATTATTTTTTTTTGCCTATAGTTTTCTTATTTGTTTGTTCAGGAAGGAAAAGTAACAGAAAACTTTTAGGAAGTTAGTGTAGTTTGAATACACTTTTGAATTTTGGTGTTGCCAAAACCACCTAAGTGAGCTCTTTTAGGTAGGGTTTTATAGCATATAGCCAGCTGTTAAAATAATTTCATTTCCTGTGTTCTTTTTATGTTATGTAAATTTTCTTCCCGGCTGTTAACAAAAAGGAAACTATTATATTTAGGCGTTGATTCGTTCTTTTTATTTCCATTTATTTTTTTCTGTTTTATGTTAAAAATCATATAATTTTAATTTAGGCACCGTTCTATCGAGATTTTTTTTATTTACATATTTTGTTTCTATATATTTTATTTTGTTTTATATAACCCATTTTTTCTATTGTTAATTTTAGATATATATTTGTGACCGTTAGTGTTAAGTTTTTTTTATTTATTTTATTTTTATTTATTCATTCATTATTGCAATTTTAAAGCCTATAGAGGCCAGTTTGGTAAAAATTACAATTTCAACTTACTAATTTTTTTAGTTTTAATAAATATGTGATTTTGTTAATATTGTCAACCAAAAAAATGTGTGCGTGCTAATTTTATTTCTTTCAGGGTGAGGTTTGTGTGATGTGAGGTAAGTCACCAGAGTAAGCGTTTGTGTGTAGATATGGGGACCCTTTAAAATTGTCAATGGAGCGGGTGTCCTAGGTTGGGTGGGCGAGTGGGGAACATCAACAGCCCGTTCTCCCTCTGTAGTGTTTTCTTAGCGTTTTAGTTTAATTTTTACTTTGTTAGTAATACTTGTATTTTTTTATTGTTATTTGTCTATAGGCAGCAGCTGTGGGTTGGGACCTGCCCTGGTGATGCCATTTAGCTAGCTGGCTTCACAGCTGCTGTGCCAAAAAGAGTCACGTAACACACTTAATGCATTTAGCAGCCGGCGCCATGTTAAAAAAAATTTTGCAAACAAAAACAGAAACACAATATTCACGATGAATAAGTTTATGTGTATTTATTATCTGTGTATATATTCGAGAAATACGAGTCAAATATAATAATATTTAATTATATAACGTTATGAATTTATTCAGTAAATAATAAAAAATATATTTTTTTACCGCCACGAAAATAATCACGTTTTAGTTCATAGCGTTGCCAGACCTTTAATGTAAATGTAATTTTATTTTTGACGTATAATTTTAATAAAATTTTAAATTATTATAGCTTAGGCATTGTCTTATTATATTATTATTATCAAAACCAACGGAAAGTTCAAAAAATAACATTTAGACAGAATTATTTGGACCTATTGCCTTTAGAATGACCAATAAAGAATTATTCATCATAATATTAAATCATCAGCGTCTACCCCTTTGAACTGATATTAATATAAATTTGACAATTGTTCTGCCAGCGTTATATTAGGCATTATACAATTGAGGTTTGAGAAAGAAGTTGTCGTGGACAACAGGTCCTAATTAATACTACTTTAAAATGAGAAACAAAGAATATAAAGTAAATAATAGTAATGATAGCAAACTGAGTTATAAATAAGGCAACAATATTAAGTATAAGCAAATAAATTAAAAAAAATCATAAATTACAAATTTAAATAAAGAATTTTAAGTAAAGAAATATTTTATGGCTTAAAGCAAGCTACCAGTAGATCCAACAACCATTTATGTAATACAGATTCAACTTTGGGTACATCGAAATTCTTATATGTAAGTGAATTTTTTAATTTTTCCTTTCTCCTTTAATTTTCACTACAGGGCTACGCAAGTTCTTAGGTTTTCTGGGCAAACCTTTTATAACAACATCTACTCTATTTAAACGTCTTTGAAAGATATTATTTAGCATTTCTAAACGATCTAATTTTTGAGTGGCAACATCATCGACAATCTTTATCATATTATAGTATTTCTTTATGTTACTCCGAAAATTATCTATACTATTAACTTTACCACCAGAGTATTTATTCGCTAGCTCATGAAATTTTGCTTCAATAGCTTTTAAGTCTACATCTAATTGCTCCTGAAGTAAGCGCTTGTTCTCAAGGCATTTTATTTCATAATCTTTTTCCAATGATGTTATTAAAGCTGCAAACCCGTTTCTTAATTCCTCTTGTACATTGCAATACTTTGGCCTACGTGCACAAGAATCACATATATATTTTACAACTTTGTTGTTAAGGCAAATGATATAGAGCTCAGGTGATAGTTTCGCACATGATAAGTGAAAATAATTATTGCAGTAGGAGCACCCTATGCTGTTTTAAGTTTTTTTTAACATTTTTTATACATTTGGGAGATATGCAGACATTGGCATTTGGTGACATTTTAATAGCTAAGTAATTGATAAATCCCAACTCTGCTATAAAGAAAAACAAATGCAGCCAGTGGAACAAACAACCACAATAGAACATAGATCACTCGGTGCCATAGATTATCGACAATAGGCAACTCGTCAAGTAACAGGAATTGAAGACCACGAAAAATTGGTTGATGTTTGTTTATAAACAAAAAGTTCAAATTTAATTCACAGTATAATGTGTAGAAATAGAGCAAAAAGCCAACAACGCACAGCAAAATTATCGGGCCTGTTCTGACCACAGACATCGGTTATCTATGGTTCTGACAATCGAAAATTGCCTAAAACTTGCAATTCGAGTTGAAATCGCATGAAAGGTGTTATGTAGTACAGACATAAAGAGACTCCTCAACACTGACGTTTAAAAAGTAATTTATCATCTGCGATTAACCCCTAAAGCGATTTTTTTAATTTTAAAAGTTTGCCGCTTAATAACTTTTTTCGTACAGTCTTTCAGAAAACAAGCTATACCACGATCGATTCGTATTTTTATCCGTATGTAGCGGTATATGTGTACGCGGAATAGTTTTCGAGATATAAGCAAAAATTTTTTTTACAATTGGAAAACAAGCTATACCACAAAAGATTTGTATTTTTAGTCTCTATCGATTGGCGTCAGTGGCTATGATGCACGGCTTTTAGTTTGGTTTTTATAACTAAAAAGCATCACAATTAATGACTTTATGCTTTAGGTGAAGCTCCTTCATTTTTAAAATGGCGAAAGTGAAAACTGGAAAATCAGATTCTGCAAGGTTACAGCCTTTTATTTAACATTTTTATTTTACAATACATTAAAAATTGACGAATTGTGACCGCTTCTTAAAACTCTTATTTTTTGTCAAATTTTGTTTAGTCCCAATTCGCACGATGCAAGAAAATAAGACTGCTTATTTTCATTTTCTTTTGAACAACAAAAATAGTCCTTTTTTTACAACTCTGTTAAAAAAATTTACCGTTTCTCAGAGTTTGTTTTCTTCTCCTACGTCAAAAAACTAATGACAGCTACAAAATCATGGACGATACACGCAAAATAAACAAAAATTTTAGTTGGAAAATTTTAGATTTTCATAAAACTTTATTTAAAAAATAAAAAAACACATTAATTATAACCATAGATAACCGAGTAATCATATTTAATTATTGTGCAGCAAATGAGTAAGTATTGGCTGGTGGCAAACTGGTAATAATTAGCTGAAAACATAATAGATAGATAATTTAGTTTCATTAATAGATTTTCTATTTTCTACAGGAACTTACCTCTAAATGGAAATAATTTGTTTGCCCGATGGACGGACAACTGGCAGAGCAAAACTCAAAATAGTGAGTTTTGCTGAAAATAAAAAGTAAATTAGTTTTTTTATATACAAAATGTGATTTTTACAGGAACTGGAATTATTCTTAGGCTGGTGGAAAATTAGCAGAATCGAACAGAAAAAATTAGTAAGTATATAACAAAATTTTTTTTTTTTTGTCCACAGACACTTAGGTACAAAGGAAAACATTTAGCTTCTTTGAATGAAAATTGGTAGAACTGGACAAAATTTGGTAAGTGTTGGCTGAAAATAAAATGTGCGTTAGTAAATATTTATTAAGGGAATTTGCTTTTTTACAGGCATTTACCTAAAAAAGGAAATATTTTGTTCGTTTGCAGGAAAATAGGCAGAATGTGCGTTAGTGAATATTAACAGTTTGTTAACTTACAGGTGGTTAGGAACAAAAGGCAGCATTTTGTTTATTTTGATTAAAAATTAGCAAAACTGGATACAAATCGGTAAGTGCTGGCTGAAAATATAATGTGTCTTAATAAATAGTTTTTTAATAAAAGAATTTGGTTTTTCTTTTACAGGCACTTACATACATTCGAAATTTGTTTGGCCGGTAAGTAATTGAAAGAAATTGGTAAGTATTTACTGAAAATTAAATATTTTTAAGTTTATTTATTGATTAATGCAGTATGTTTTTTCTATTGGCAGAATAAGATACAAACTGTATTAAATAGTGAAAGACACTTAAAAAAAGCCCTTGTGAGGGCTCTAAAACTTTTAAGAAGGAAGATAATATTAAGCCTTTAAATCCCTTTTCAGGGCTCCAAATTATTTAAAAGAGATAAAATATAAAGTTTTGAACAGCTCTTTTTAGGGCTAAAGTAAAGGCGAAAAATATGTTACGATTGTTTAATGTGCATAATTTGCAGAAATATATGTACATAAACTAGTATTTACTAAAAAAAAATTTGTTACTATCTGTTTACTCACAGGCGAATACATATAAAAAAGCCCTTTTTAGGGCTCTGAAAAACTTTGAAAAGAGTTAAAAAACTTTTTTAAAACTTTCAAAATCCCTTTTAAGGACTCAGAGAATACTTAAAAAAGAAAAAACAAAAAGGAAATAAATAGAAAATTTATAATAAATAAAACACTTTCACATATATTAGGAGCTTAACTTGTTTATGGAGTTGTAGTGATTACAACTTTTGTTTGACCGCTGGAAAATTGGCAAAGTAGAAACCAGAATTGTAGGTATTAACTGAAAAAAAGTAAATTAGTTATGTAAATAAAAAATTCAGTTAGCACATGAATTACAAGTACAATGTTATTTTTTATAGCCCTTAAAAGGGATTTTGAAAGGAAGGTTAAGTATTTTTTGAGCCCTCGAAAGGGCTTTTGAAAGTTTAATTTTATCTCTTTTTCAAGCCCTGAAAAGGTCTTTTATATGTAAGTGCGTGTAAGTAAACAATAATACACATTTTACTTTCAGATAATACTTACCATATTCCGTCTAGTTGTGCAAATTAACAACATCGAGCAATTGTAACATTTTCTGCTGCCAAAAAAGTTGTTTCCATTTCCTGGCAAATTCCTGTAAAAAGAACATGTTAATAAAAAAAAAACTAATTCACATCCACATTTTGCCTATAACACCACTTTGGTTTCTTCTTTAAATTCCACTTTCCGTTTTGAATCATTTACAATCTGCATTGGAGAGTCCACAACACACTTTGTCTTTTATATCACTTTTTAGTTCTTTTTCATTTTTTAGTTTTTTATCTTAATGCTTAAGATTTCATAGAAGTACAATTTCAATTCTCTTTTTTATTTTTCACACTTTAAGACACACAACGATTAAAACGTATCCATATGCCAGTTGGATAAAAGTATACATTCATAGGCATTTTTAACTCTTAAAGAAACGTTCTATATTTTGGACAAAATACATGTCACGAAATGTTCATATATTTTTATTTCACAAAACACTTCACCCGTTTAAAATAACGAACGCAACTCCAATTGGACACAATTTATTTACCAATTGGAGCTACAGACGGAAATACAATACTACTTTTTAAAGGTCAGACAAAATTTAAAATGGTCCCAAACTGCACAAATTAATAAAATTGAAATAAACTTACCTTGTAGGATCCTTTGGGAATCGGTGAATTCTCTGCAGCTCAGGACATCCCAGAATGCACTTGCGACTCCTAAAAATATAAAACATTTTACAAAACTGCCTAAATTTTTTAAGGAATAAATACTTACATTTTTAACTTTGTGTTGGGATGTAACATAGATCGCTTCCACGTAGTGCATCCTGGGTAACGCTAAATGATCTATACCCCCTCCCCCCCTGGCACGACCTTTTTCTGTCCAAGGACCTTTCTTCCGATTTTTCGGCACGTTTTTAATTGACTTGGGCTGGTGGTTATGGCTTCTGGACCTAGTAACACCGGGGTGAAACCCTGTGGGAACGGCTCCAGTTTAAGGTCATAACTATCTCCGTCCCGTTAAAACCCTGGCAGGCCTCATAGTACGTTCGATACCCGTCACCGTTAAGTTGGTGGTGTAGGTTTGGTTGAGTTTACTCCCAATTAGCAACGGTCTGGCTCTGAGCACCTGTCCCCATGAAGGCTGGTGCCAACCCTCGCATGGCCTCCCTGCTTGCAAAGATAACCATGGGACCTTTGAGTTGACTACACATACGGGTGGAGATAGCGGTTATGAGTGGGGACCCATTTCATATGGACAAAACTTTAATTCCAAATACAAAAAAGACCACAAAGGCCAACCCTAAAAGGGAGCCGGTTGTATTGCAACGCCAAAAGCCGGCAATCCACAAACAACCCTCGTCTGTGACCTCTACCTCCAGACCACAGCTGGGCGCAGCGACTCTGCTGTCTGCCTCGACATCCCGCACCGCAATCCCCAAGGGTTGCGTAGTGCCCCCTTTGAGCACCACTATCACTCCTGCTACAGAACAGAGTGAAAGAGGGGCTCCCCCGCATATTGGTCCAACTACTGATGTAAGGGCATTGGTTAAGCCAGCCCAAACAACTGGTAGTCTGGGCCCTAGCACGTCCTCCTCTTCTCGTGCACACATCAACGCGTCGACGCGGGCGTATAGGACCACGAGATCTGCCTACCGGATCCTGCAAAAGTTTGGTGGGCAAGATCCGAATACTTTGTCTGAAAAGGACCAGACTAAACTTAAATGGGCCAAACAGAACTTGGAGTCTCGCCCTCCACCTAACTTGGCACCTCAGAAACGACAAAGGTCGGCTGAGGAAACCGCTACGTCAGCCCCTCAACTGCCTAAACGGCCAAAAACTTTATCATCCAAACCGGTGTCCTCACGTCCTCTTAGCGAAATAGTTAAGGATAGCCTCGTTTTGGCCATAATAGACACTAGTAAAAGTGACGGGACTATATCTCCAGATAATTGGAGGTTAGTCCAAGCGGCTCTTCGCAGTGTCTATAAGGACATAATTTCAGCCAATCCTGGCCCCTCCCCCTCATGCCGTGATGCGGGCTGGTATCAGGGGCATGTTAAATTGATCGCTTGTGCTGATCAACGCTCAGCGGACCTGTGCAAGCAGGCAATTGACAGCCTAGGTGAAATCTGGTCGGGTGCTAAGCTCTTAGCTGTATCCAAAGACCAGATTCCGAACCGTCCAAGATCCTTCGCCCGAATCCCGGCAGATCCCTCCACTCCGGATAAAATTTTGGAGCTGATTAAACTCAGCAATAAAGAGCTGCCTACGGCCGACTGGAAGGTCGCTAAAGTAAGCGAGCCAAAGGGCCATTTCCGTGACGCTATCATTGTCATCAACGACGAGTCCCTCGCCCCACTTAACGCCTGTAAGGGGGAGATCAACTACGGTTTCGACTCGATCTCTCTCAGGATCTATAAGGGGGATAATATAGGGAAAAATTCTAAACTTCCCACGGAACCTCTGGTACCAGAGGTTACCGCCGGACGGACTGAACCTTCACAATTGGCTCCGGCCTCCATGTGCGGTTCAGACATGTCGGATGACACAAGAAGTGTCATCTCTTCATCTGAGTTTGCTGGCGACTTTTTTCGGCAAATGAGTCTCGGATCCGAACACCTGGCAAAAAGCGAGGAATCACTCCTGTCTGAGGGAGATTCCGACGCTACCCTTACGGCCACAAATAATGATGATGAGGGTTGTGCAAATTAACCTTCATCATTCCATCGCTGCTTCTGCGGCCTTACTCCTCCGCCTGTCACAGAAAGGAGAGGATATTGTTCTGGTCCAGGAACCATGGGTTATTAATGATCGGGTTTCTGGACTATCTATGGATGGCTACAAAACTGTCTACGTCACAGGTCAAGGTAAACCCAGGGCCTGTATTATGATTAAGTATAATATTAACGCTTTCTTTCTTCGCAGATTCAGTGACAGAGACAGCGTTGCCATAGCAGTGTAGACGGGCTCGAAGGATGTCTGGGTGGTCTCCAGTTATATGGCCCATGATCATGGTAATTCTCCACCACATGATCTGCTAAAGCTTCTGGTTGCAGAGGCTAACAACAGTCAAACGCCGGTCATCATTGGGGCCGATGCTAACGCTCATCACCATATGTGGGGCAGCACGGATGTCAATGAACGGGGTGAGTCTCTTTTTGATTTTATATTATTGCATGACTTAAGTATTGTCAATAGGGGAAGCGAGCCTACCTTCGTCACTTCGAGTAGAAGGGAGGTTCTCGATCTTACCTTGACAGGTGGTGGCTGGTCTGATATTGTCAGAAATTGGAGTTTCTCTCAAGAGTGCTCCTTTTCTGACCATAGGTATTTTTCCTATAAGTTAGATCTAGGATCAGTAGGTTCCGGAGTGTCTCACTCCTACATAAATAGGAAACAAACGGACTGGAATAAATTTCGGTCCATTTTAGAGCTTGGCCTAAGGCCTGCTCCCTTCAAGATTAATGACCACTGCGATATTGATCGGGCGGTTGAATTCTTGACCTTGCAGATATGCTCTGCGGCGAAAGCGGCCTGCAATCTACCGAAGCCAAGGGGTAAACCGAAACCCCCTTGGTGGAATACGGAGATTGCAGAGTTACGCAAGGAATGTAGAAGACTCTTTAATAGGGCCAAAAATAGTGGAAACTGGCTGCCCTACAAGGATAAACAAAGGGAGTTTAAGTATGCCATACGTAGATCCAAAAGAGCCTCATGGAAAACTTTCTGTGGCAACATAGAAAGCTCGTCCGAAACCAGCAGGCTACGCAGGATTCTTAGCACGTCCCCGAGAATTATTGAGAGTATTCAGAAGCCGGACGGTAAATGGACGGACTCTGTAATCGATACCTTGGAGACGCTGCTTGATACTTACTTCCCTGGTAGTGAAAGGATAGACGAAGCGATGGGGATTGTGAATTCCGCGTCGGTTTTTCCAGCCACTTTCCGGGTGACCAATGCTCACTTAGAGTGGGCCATCATGTCGTTTGATGCCTTTAAGTCTCCTGGGATTGACAATATCATTCCAGCGGACTTGCAACATGGCATGGACCTTATTAAACCATGGCTATTGCAAATCTACAATGCTTGCCTGGAAAATACTTACATGCCCATGGGCTGGCGTGTAGCCCGAGTTGTTTTCATCCCTAAAGCGGGGAAGACATCTCCTATTAAACCCAAGGACTTTAGGCCCATAAGCCTGTCGTCCTTCTTACTCAAAACGCTGGAAAGGATTCTTGATCTTCAGATCAGGAACTCCATCAATCCCGCGCTAATTTCTAGCTCGCAGCATGCCTACACGAAAGGGAGATCTGTGGAAACAGCGCTGCATGTGTTATTATCCGATGTTGAAAAGTCCCTTTCAAATAAGAATTTTACGCTTGCAGTGTTTCTTGACATAGCAGGAGCTTTCAATAACGTCTGCCCCAATGCCATTATAAAGGCCCTCTTGGATCTCGATCTTGATGCAAATCTGGTTGGATTCATTGCGCAACTACTGAAGACACGTATCATCACGTCCACCTTGGGAAATGATCACGTTGTAAGGGTAGTGAAAAGGGGCACTCCACAAGGTGGCGTATTGTCTCCCCTTATCTGGAATCTGGCAGTCAACACGCTGCTATGGCAACTGGACCAAACGGGTAATAGGGTGATAGCTTATGCTGATGACATTGCTATCGCAGTCTCTGGGAAGTACCTGTCAACACTCACAGAACGGATGGACTATTCGCTTAATGTTCTGTCTAAATGGTGCTGCGATTTTAATCTTACTGTTAACCCCGGCAAAACGGAGGTTATGCTCTTCACACGGAGATACAAGATCCCGAATTTTACTGCACCTAGGCTGAATGGCATTGTGCTTGGTGTAAGTAAAAGTGTGAAATACCTTGGGGTAATACTTGACCCCAAACTTCAATGGAAGGCAAACATTGCCGAAAGAGCTCGGAAGGCAACCTGTGCGCTCTATCTCTGTCAGAGAGCTCTAGGACCAAGATGGGGCCTTTAGCCTCGAATCATCTCCTGGCTCTACAAGGCAGTTATAGAGCCAAATATTCTCTATGGAGCTGTGTTTTGGTGGCCCGCTCTTGAGAGATTGGTCAACCAAAAGCCTCTTGACAAAGTCAGGAGAACAGCCGCCATTTTGATTACTGGGGCTCTTCGAACTACTTCGACAAAGGCTCTGTTTGCTCTTCTCCACTGGTTACCCACCAAACTTCTGGCATTGCAACAGGCTAAATGCTGTGCAGCCAGACTTAATGCCCTCTCACGCTGGCTCAGGCTGGACATAGGGCACTCTAAGATTATCGATCGGGATGTTCCACTGCCAACAATGGTGGACTACATCTCTTCTACTCCCGCTCTGGACCACGGGTTTCGAATCCATATTCCAAATAGGGAGACTTGGGTCCGTAACGAAGTGGTCGTGAGTGGTACTGTCGACATCTACACCGATGGCTCGAAACTGGACGACAGAGTCGGTTGCGGAATCTTCTCCAATCATCTTGGACTAAGACTCTCCCTCAGACTCCCAGACTACTGTAGCGTCTTTCAAGCCGAGGTAATGGCCATTCTGAAAACATCCGAAATAGCGCTCGGGGACGATCTTTCTGGTCATGCTATTCGGATATTTTCGGACAGTCAGGCGGCAATCAGGGCGCTTGCTGGTGCATATAGTACATCTAAGCTAGTCCTGAGTTGTCGCTCATTACTGAACACTTTATCGGAGCGATCACAGATTGACCTGTTTTGGGTCCCTGGCCACAGGGATATCCAGGGCAACTGTGATGCCGATGATCTCGCAAAACGGGGCACATTGCTTCCTAATGTCTCCCCGCTACCAGACATTGGAATTCCTCTGGCAACGGTGAAAATGGCCATAAAGAACCACTATCTAAATTTGGCTCGCAAATTATGGGTAGATGAAAGTTCCTGCTGTGTCTCCAGACAACTGTGGACTACACTGGACCTCAATCGGACCAGGCAGCTGCTCAAACTGGACAGAAAATCCATAAGTATCACGGTCTCTGTACTTACTGGACACTGTCTAATAGGTAGGCATGCGGAAAGACTTGGTCTGCCTTTTAATGATTTCTGCCGCAGTTGTGGCTCGGAGGATGAGGAAGAGACCGTACTGCACCTCCTGTGCCACTGTCCATCCCTGGCTCGAAGAAGACTAAGAATTCTGGGCTCTCCTTTCTTTGGAACTCTGACGGAGCTATCATCCCACTCTATAAGGGACATAGCGAAGTTCATCCGTGAATCCTCATGGTTCTCGGCTGGGTAATGGGAGTCATGCCGCCTTCTTTGTGGTATCACAACGGGCCATTCGTTTGTGCTCAAGTGAGCTTCGTCGCGAGAGGCTGCCACTCCTAACTAACTAATTTTGTGTTGTTGAACTTTCTTTCACTTTCTGTTAATGCTCTACACATAAAAGTATATTGACCATTTGGCATAAAAATTGGCGGAAAAAATGGAAAATTGAGCCAGAAAATGCAAATTTTCTTATTTTTTGCGCCAATTTGTATTAAATTGTTCAACAAAATGTAAACAAAATAAAATGTCATTAAATCCTTAAAAGAAAAGAGACAGAACCATACAAAATAAAAATTTTCTGTCTTGTAAAAACGAAGGTGTTAACTAAGTGATGCCACCTATCCTTCCGTGTCTAATCTAGTCGGTTATCTATGGTTTATATGATTGAAATAAGTTTTGTGTGCATATGTATTTAAATTACAAAATTGATTTGTTTAAGCAATTACGTATGATCTACTAACCATAGATTAGACTAGATAAGACACGAAAAGATACGTGGCATCACTACGTTAACCCCTTTATTTTTACAGGACAGGAAATTTTTATTTTGTATGATTCTGTCTCATTTCTTTTTTGGGGGTAATTGAAATTTTCTTTATTTACATTTTTATTAAAACAATTTACCACAAATTGGCGGAAAAAATTTCTGGCGCAATTTTCCATTTTTCCGCCAATTTTACTGTCATAGAAATGACATATACCACAGATATAACACATATACATAGTTCGAGCAGCAAAAGCAGAAAATAAAAGGAAGTTGACGAGAACAAAGCCGAAAAAATTTAAGTATTTTGGTCTTTCTAAAAAAAGTTAATAAGCTTTATTAATTAATTTATTTTGTTTTTCAGGAGTCGCAGATGCATTATGTGTTGCTCTGAGGTAAGAAAGATTCACCGGTTTCCGAAGGATGCTTCGAGGTAAGTTTATTTGAATTTGTTTAATATGTGTGCAGTTAGGAACATTTCAATTTTGCCAAAAGTTTTTAACTTTTTCTTATGAAAAATAAATGTAATTCCGCGTGGATCTCCAATTGGTTAATAATTTATGTCCAATTGGAGTTTAATTCGTTATTAGAAACCGGTGAAGTGTTTTGGTGCTATACAAATTTATAACCTTTTGATTGTCTAAATGAATAACGTTCTTTTATGAATGAAATGTATGCGTATCGCATAAATAAATTATAATTTAAATATGGACATGACTGCAAGCATAAAGTGGTTAAGTTTAGTACTTTCATTTAATTGATAATTATTTTATTAAGTATTTATATAATTAATGCATTTACTAATTAATTTCATAATTTTCATTTTAATTTTTCATTATTTTTATATTTCATTTTTACTTCGCATAAACATAAACTTTGAACTTCACTCTTAACTTCATAACACGTTACAAATATCACAATTCAAACAAATCGTATGTATATAAGACTTCAAAACTCCACAATACACAATATTTTACCCTACATTTTACACATTTACAATTGTTTTATTTTTAATTTACAGTTGTTAATTTTATGTTTATTTTTAAAATCTTTATTTTTAATTTTTACTGAACTGTTTTCTTTCCTATTAATTAAATTCAATTTTTAAGATCTCTTATGTACATACCTTAAATTTTTAACATACATTGAATATTGAATAAATTTAATTTGAATTGTAATATTTTATTATCCCATCAAACATGTAAGAAATAATATTGAGTTAAAAATTTAACAAATTGTGTGTGATTTATTTTATTTTAAAGCTTTTGACTTAGCGTTTGGTGGGATGGCATCGAGGATTTTTACAATCCAGGAGTAAGCGTAGCGAATACATGCTTATGCTTTTTTAGCTTGTCCTTACTCAAGACCATCATGCGTGGTGAAGAACCACATCCTACAAGAGGTGATGCTGTTTGTAGCAAAACAGATAAGGTCGAAAAACAATCAATTTAATAACATTCATTCACGTTCCTATATATTGTATGATATGCCCTCAGAAGGACTTTTGAAAGTTTTACTCTATCTCTTTTTTAAAGATTTTCAGAGCCCTGAAAGGGGCTTTTTTATATGTAAGAGCCTGTAATTAAACAGATAATAATACACATTTTATTTCCTTGACAATTTGTTCAGATGTCTGCCATTAATCCTTACTAAAGTAATTCACTTTCTATTTCCATTTCTAATTCACTTTTTCATTTTAGCAGCTACTTACCAATTTGTTTAGATGTTTGCCAATAATCCACCAGCCAAACAAATCGTATCCATTTGCAGTTAAGTTTCTGTAAAAACACATTCTGTTAATAAAAAACTAATTCACTTTTTATTTTCAGCAGCTACTTACCAATTTGTTTAGATGTCTGCCAATAATCCACCAGCCTAACAAATCGCATCCATGTTCATGTAAGTTTCTGTAAAAAGCACATTTTGTTAATAAAAAACTAATTTACTTTCTATTTCCAGAAATACTTACCATTCAGGGTCCAATTGTGCCATTTATCCATCAGCCTGACAAATCGCTTCCATTTGTAGGTAAGTTCCTGTAAAAAATTGTGTTAATAAAACAAACTAATTTCATCATTTTTTCAGCTAATTTAGTGCCGATGTGCCCAAAAAAATTTAAATTAAATGAAATTAATTATATTATTATTAATAATTTGTAATTTTTTATTTTTTAATACAATTTTTCATGTTTGCCAACAGAAAGTTTTGTTTATTTTGTAGCTGTCATTGGTTTTTTGTTTGTATGTTGAGGTAAGAACTGTATGTATAGTTGACTGCTTTTTCGCATTGTGTTTTAGGATGCCACTTTTTTATTTTCTTTCTCATATTTAGGGGTTAATCGCAGATGTTATCTTAATTTTTAAACGTCAGTTCTAAGGAATCTGGTTATATCTGTGGTATCAGTTTCCTTAAATTTACCGTAATTACCATTTACCATGTTTCGGTGTTCAGATGCTCTTTGTCTCTTACAATCTTTCTTAATTTGAATATGTTTAAATTGAACTAATAAGATTGGCAACATTTTTTAAATTAGAAAACAACGTGTGAAATTTTTTAAGTGCGAAAAATTTAATATAAGTTTTAATTAATTTAATTTAATATAAGCTATGATTAGTCAGAAAAGGAAAAAGTTTTGGGGCAGTAGCCCCAAATACAAGTTTTCTAAGGTGTCCGATGAGCTAACCGCGAGCAACAACAGATTTCATTTGTTATCTGACGGAGAAGAAGAAATTTCAATGAAAGAAAAAGTTCCACCGATAATTGTGGATTCTACACATAGTTTCTTAACTTTGTTTGGTTTAATTTTGAGCAATATGTGTTCAAAAGAATGTCCGTTGGAACAAAAATAATATCTAACTCGCTGTCTCGCTACGAAGAAGCATTAACATTTTTAAAGACGGAAAGTTCTGCTTCTACACGCGCAAGGTAAAAGAAGGCAAAATTTTTAAGATGGTTTAATTTGGTCTACCTCGGTTGTCAACAGATATAATAGAGGATGAGTTTGTTTAGAAGCACAATATAAAGCCGGTAAGTGTAAAGGAAATTACAACCAAACGGTCTAATGAGGATGACGCCTTATATTTAATTGAGTTCGACAGACATCATGTTTCAAAACAGGAAGTAATGAAAACTAAATATTTTTGTAATATTTCTATTTATTGGAAAAGACCATTCCGTGGAAATAAAGGCCCTACCCAATGTGCCAAATGTTCCATATATGGTCACGGTGAAAAGCAAACCCCTTCTTAACAACGACGTTGATATTTTTAACGAAAGGCTACTGGAAATATTCTTCGATACGGTTGATGCACTGCAAAAATGTCAAAAAAGTTTGACAAATATGCAGCTTACCCACTGATGAGGTGTACTGATAGCGGTAAAAAGTAATATGGATAAGATATTACCTAAAATTAAAAATCATAATATCGAGAACATTTCTATACAAGTTTTCATAAATAGACCATCAGTTATTTTTACTTCTGCGTATAACCCAAAGTACTCTACGAACTTTAGATCTGACTTAAATTTGCTAACTAATACCTTAAATGACTTTTTTATATTTGGTGACTTAAAGGCCCATCTACAGTAGACATTTTGTTATCAAATTCCTGTATACCTTTTTCGGCATTAGAATCCCATCTAAATATTTTAAATTCAGTTCATGTTCCAATTTCATGTGCTATCAATGAACATTTTCAATTAAATACAATTTCTGTTCGTTTGTATAACCAGCTGATTAGCCAGTCATTACAGACTAGGTAGAGAATGAGATTAGGCGTCTTGGCATTGACCATGTCGATGATAACACTAATAACATAGATATGGCACTAATCCAGTTATGTTCTATTGCCAAACAGGTATTTAGTCTGATTCCAGTTGGTCAAAAAATCCATGGCAAAGAGAAATCTCGAATACATCTAAAATTTTAATTCTGCAAAGAAATAAATTCAGGCGTACTACAGAACCTAGTCTAATAAATTTCCATTTAAACAGGGATAGAAATGAGTCTTGGTCAAGATTTATTTCTAAGTGTCCTTTCGGCTCTAAAATGTTTTGGAAGCTTACCAAAGCACTTAAAGGCAAGAATTTACCTCTTTCTGATCTGCATTTAAACGGTGACATTTTAAAATTGAGTGTAGATAAAGCTAATACAATTGCTGATGCATTTGCTAGTTCTCACGCTATAACAATAAATGTTTCATCAACTATGGATACTTGCGTTGCAGATTACGTGGATTGACTTAACAATGAGTCCCTGCTGTTGCGAAGACAACGTTTTCAAAAAAAAAAAAAGGAATCGGGCATAGATGCCCCTTTGCTACAGCCTTTAAAATTTTTATTATTATATATTACACTCCGGCGGGCTCATAATATATTAAGAACTAGCCGAACGTGTTTTTGTAGTATTTAATTGGAGAAGGGGCACGTTGTGCATGGGGGGAGCCAGAAATATGTAGTTAAAATTAAAAACCCCACTCCTTCCTCCGGCTCAAAGAAGTGGATCCACTAGAAGAGTGTGCAGGCGACCAATCAGCAGTGAAACCACCGGCCAAAAAACCTGTAAGAATATACGAAAATTTAAAGAGTTATATTATAATAAAGGAACGATACATCCATCTTACCATTTATAACCACCGGTTTCAAGAATGTTTCTTTCATCCCTCGTCGCAATATATCAAAACAATCTGTAAAGAAATAAAGAAATTGAAAATTTTACTTACTTCGTGTGTTGTGTTTGTTTCCCTTTAAATGAACATATGTTAACAAAGTTGTAATATTTCCATACCTTTAACTCATTTTCGTATGAGTATACTGGAAGAAAATCTCGTAAAATTACACTTATGAATGAATTAAAAATAAAAAGACAGTTATAACCTATTTAATTTAAATAGGGGAAGTTATAATAGTATAAACGGAAGTTATACGTGGGTTAAGAAAATTGTTATAACCAGGGGAAGTTAAGTTTTACTGGGAAAATTTTTAGGAAAGAAGACAAAATATGTATTCATGAAAAATTAAAAGAATATTCAAGATTAGTTTTTTTTATATGAACAAGATTAAGGTACTGCATAAGGCCATCTTTAAATGATCAAGTGTAGCAATACCTGCAGGCAGAGTGATCATTAGTATGTTTTCTTTTTAACAAAGTGGTTGTGGTTAAAATAATATGTTTTCACAAAAATTTTTAATTAAATTTAAACAAAAAAGTTTAAAAATCAATAAAAGTTTAAAAATTAAAATTACAAAGAGACAATTTAAATATTAATTAATTATATGAGGTAAGGCAATGGAAAAGAATGTTAAATTTTAATATTCAGTACCTAAGCAAGGCTTAAAATTTCAGATATTTAATAAATCTAATCATCCGTATTCCATTGCATTAACATTGTGTGTAAATTAAAATAAATGAATTCCCTGCAAGGAGGGAAGAAATTAGTATAATCGGAAAAAAGTGAGTTCTCTTTTATCTGTATTTGAATTAGGTAGAAAGGACCACTAATTTATTTACTGCGTTTGCTTAGTCCCAATTCGCACGATGCAAGTATTTAAGCTGAGCTGATTAGGTTGTAGGCAACGGGGTGAGGTAAAATTAAATGAGTACAGACTTGCTTGTACATACTTGCAATTCGCTTTGCTTCCATATTCGTAATGTCAAAAAACACAGATGTGTGTGTGTACATTCATGCAAAAATCTGAACAATTTAAGCATCGTGCGAATTGGGACTTAGTTTGGTGGCAAACACTGGTTGGAGCGGGGCAAACAATAACAGAATTTATTTTTTGTTGGAGTCTCGTCTTTTAAAAGAGACCACCCAAAAAGTTCTTCCGGATTCAAATATTTTTCTAACGCCACAGAAAACACAGGTAAACTTTAGTAAGTTCGAATACTATCCGGTGTTACAGCCGTATGGACCAGTGAGGTTTCCGGCAAGCTCTCTCCCATTCTGTGGTGAACACATCTCAGTGGGTTGCAACCCTCTCACTGGGTACGCTGGACATAAAAATTAATTACAGGTAACACACAAATTCTCTTACTTAAACAAACGCGCACCGCCAACACTAAATTCTCTTTTCAGGCAGATGTTTTGCCCTACGTGGCTCTCCCATCCAAGTCACAAATATATCCATTAACGTTCCTTATGTGACCCTAACACCTAACCAACTTCATCCTCCACCTTTAGCTTACCTTCATGCCATTAACCTTTCGAAATTAATTCCAAAACATATATAATTTTTTTTTCAGACGTTATAATTCATATTTCTTTATTCAAAACTAAATAAATTTAAAATCAACAAGAAAACAAAAAAAAAAAAGAATATTTATATAATATCATACACAATAAATCTTTGAATTAAAATATATAAGCAAATAAACCAAAACTAAACATAAAAAAAACTTTTGTTTCCTTTGTTAAATTTTTCTTCCCTTTTCAGCTCAAAAATTAACAATATATGTATTTACTTTACATAGCTAGCTCAAGTGGAATATTTAAATTTTGTTTTTTTTTTTTAACTTGTTTCAATCTTCACCTGAAGGAGCTCCTAAGGTTATATAATCCCCTGACACCTTTTCTACGGGGTTATTCCTAAACAAAAATTATCTCTTCTTGAACTAAAGCTGCTGTTTATCTTATTGTTACTTTTCTGTTTCCGGTATTAAATACAAGATTTATCTACGAAAACACACTGCCCTCTGTGGGGATATATCCGTACTAAAATATCCAAAAGAAACAACTTGAAATTTCCTATGTTTACTTTTAGGCGCTATTGAAATTACCTAAACTGAAATTAACTATTCACAAACAAAAAAAAAAAAGCTTTCTAAATTATAAATTGCAAAAGAAAAACATAAGTAAATAAAATAAATAAATAATTAAAATTAATAAATAATATAAACAAATAATTCAACAAATAAGCAAAAGAATCAATTAAATTAATCAAAACACTAAGATTTGGAAATATTCTTATTTTTTTTTTTTTTTTTAAGGTTACTTATTTTTATACAGTTTACTCTTTAGGAGATCCCTTTCTATCGAAATTATTTTTTTTTTATGTAGGACTTATTTTTTCTTTGCTCCTTTATCTTACTCATAAGAAAATACCATAAAAAATGTTACCTGGCTAAATTGCGGAATTGAGCTTTTTTTATCCTGATCTTTTGAGAGCCCTTCTAACAACCTTTTGATAATTTAGCCAGCTAAAAAAAGGTTTAAAACTTATATATTTCAACCACACACACAATACACAAAAACCTTACGTTTTCTTATTAAGTTTTTTTTTTTAAATTTCACTCCTAGGTGTTTAGATTATCCTTCATAAAATTAATTTATTCCAAAGTGGGTTTTCTTTAGCTCTTCACCAAGGACTCTTCAAAAATTATTTTTATGCCGCCTCACAGGATGAATTAATCCTTCACAAATTATAACAATTCTTTCTTAATGTCCTTTTTTCAAACTTATAAATTCTTTTTTAATTCTTTTTCTCTAAAATTTTTTTTTTCTTTTAACCACTGCACTTTGAAAGCCACACCACTTCTGGCTATTTAGAAAAATTTTGCTTTCCACGTCACCTACGAATCTTCCAATTTTCTTAACGTTTCCAAACTATTTTCCAAAATTTCCCTAAGCTCTTGGCGCCTTTCCGTCCATCTTTTTCTTCTTTCTATTCTCAAAATCTCCATATTGTTCTTTTTATTTTTTTCCTTACATAATAACATTATACTTTCTTTTATTTCTAGAGCATAACAAAAAGAAATTTTGAAATCTTATTTTTCCTTTTTTTAATTTACATATTTTCCTGTTTTTTTTTCTATCTATAATATAATCTAAATATGAACTCCATAAGTAAAAAGAAACTCTCTAGAATTTTCTTATATCAGGCGATCATAACTTTTAATACGGACAACTCACTCCATTCATTAATTTGATTTTTAAAATTAACCTTTTTTATATAATTTTTTGCTTTATTATTGCCAACCCTCCTAATTCTTAATCCGGCCTACACCAACACTACAGTGGTGACAACAGTACCATGTGTACTATGTTATACTAAAAACGATGCATGCAAAAAATGAAACCAAAACAAAACGCAAAAGAAAAAGAAGCAGCATACAGGCTGATAAGTGTTAAAATAAATAAAGAAATCAATTTATATAAAAAATTATTTGTAAACGTAAAATTATAAAAAAAAAACAAAGCGGTCTAAAGACTAAAGTGTCCATACTTAATTTCTCTTAGGCCCAAATTTACAGTCATTAGTTAACTAATGACAATAGTTTAGCTAATGATATTTTATTTACAGCTCTTTGTTTACCATTAGTTAAACCCTCAAATTCCGATGGTTAACAATTAGTTAGACAACAGCTGATGCCTTGAAAATTTTAGATATGGCTAGTGAAATTGAAAATATTGATTCCGATATTGAAAGTGACATTGATATTGACAATATCTGGAGTATTGTTGCTGAACGTCGACAACGTAGCTTAAGAAATCGTCCAAATTTTTTTCAAATGTTCGACGCTAACGATTTTAGGAATAGATTTCGTCTGAGCAAAGAAGCGACTTGGCAAGTGTTGGAATGCATACGCCCAAAAATTCAGAGCAGAACTACTTGGTAAAGCGTTGTACATATGTATATATACGTATACATATAACCTTTGCAATATTTTTACATTAACAGGAATAATGCTGTGTTACCTGAACAAATGGTGCTGCTGACTCTACGGTACTATGCCACAGGCTGTATGCAACGAATGAATGGAGATCTTTTTGGACTTTCGCAAACTACAGTATCGAGAGTCATTACACTTGTTTCGCATCATATAGCAATGCTACGGGATGAATACATTAATTTTCCAAATGATATGCATGAGTTGAACGATATTAAAACGAAATTTTTGTTACTAGCAAAGTTTCCAGCTGTCATTGCCGCTATGGATTGTACTCATGTAAAGATAAGTTCTCCAGGTAAGATTTTAAACCGAATCACTTAAAATTATGCTAAAACCGCTGAATGTTTTAGGTGGTAATGATGCTGAATTGTATCGTAACAGAAAAGGATTCTTCTCAATAAATGTACAAACGTTGCGTGATAGTGACCTGAAGATTCTAGATATTGTGGCACGCTGGCCAGGTTCCACACACGATGCCACAATTTTCCGTAACTCACGCATTTGTTATCGTTTAGAGTCTAAAGAATTTGGAAAAAGTCTTGTGATTGCAGACAGTGGTTATGAAAATACAAATTTTGTAATTACACCATTACTAAGACCAAGTACACCACCAGAAAATCTTTTTAATGAATCTATTATAAGGACCAGAAATTGCGTTGAGCGCTCTTATGGAGTGTGGAAGCGAAGATTTCCCGTGCTGTCTATAGGAATTCGAATGAATTGGAAAAAAGTTCAAAGCATTATAGTTGCCACAGGCGTATTACACAATATTTGCTGTATTAATAAAGAAATGGAAGCACCAATACTTCCGTCACATATAGACAGAGTTGTAAATGAGGTTTTAAATGTGCCTCAAAATCGAAATATTAGAATAGAATCCTTCAATACAACGAGAAGAAAACTAATCGATAAATATTTTGCTTCAATATAATTATATTTTTTGTTAATTTAATTTAAAAAAAATCATTTGGCAAAACAAATAAAAATAGTAAACCCATTCATGGTTACTTTCAAAGTGGCGTAATCCTTTAAGTTTTGTTTTATTTTGGAAAAAATAATTGGGGTATGCACAAGGTGTACTATCATGACCTAATGTCATATTACCAATATTTGAAGATAGTTTAAAAACATTGTTGTTGTTTTACAAGCAAAAATCGTCTCAAATAATTAAAACTTTACACAAAAGATGTAATTATTTATGACGGTTTTTGTTTGGAAAGCAACTACTAATTTTTTAATATGTTACAATTTGTTTTAAAATAAAAAAGATAACTTTAATATTTAGTCCTTCAAATTACTGACATAATATTATTGAATAAGGAACTTACGCCACTTCAGAATAAACAAACAAAATAAAATTATTCATATTTAAACACTAGATTGGCAAACATAAACAAAACAAGTAAATTAATACATTAACAAAAAATAAAAGAATTCATATAAAAATGTTGTTGCAATTTCATGAAATTTTGTATTAAAAAAATTGCTAAATTATTTACATTTAAAAACTAAATATGTAGCTCTTCCACTTCTTTTTCATATTTTAGCTGCATCAACTTGATTCTAAGGTCAGATTCTTTCTTCTCTAACAGCTTTTTCTCCTCCCAATAAGCCACACGCATTTTATATTCTTCTTCCATTAACTCTATCTCCTTCTTAGCTTTTACGTCACACCACTTTGCCTTTATGTCAGCTAGCTTTGACCAAGATGTCGGCTTTTTTGGTTTATAACTACTTAATTTTTCATTTATTGGCTTTCTCAATTTTTCCGGATGATAGTTTTGCCAGCTGCATGACGGGCCTTCCACATTTTCAGCAACACCATCTGACAAACAAACGTCTATGCCCTGTTCTTGTAGACAGCTCAAGGGAGGATTTTGTAGTATATTGCCTGAAAATAATGTACACTTGTGTTTAATGAAGTTTTATTCAAACCAGGTTAAACTTACTTTTTGCATTGGTATAGTCAGAATCATACACTGAATCCAAGCCATCGACCTGAGCGTCATGCAAAATTGCTTTAAGCTTTAGGTCACTATGAGACATACCCTCTTTCATTGGCGGTCCTCCACCAGTAGCGTAAGTACTTCTTTTTTCTTCGGCTGCTCTTTTTTTCATATTTTTCTTTAAATTATAATATTTTGTTCTTAGAACTTTTGCACTTCTTTGCGATACACTTTCTTTATTATAAATTGCACACATACGTTGCCATGCATCTTCTTTTTGTTTAGCAGTAACACAGTCAGTTTTTTTATTTTCTATAATATTTTGATTTTCTTTAACCAATTTCAGCAGCAATTCAACATCTTGTTCGCTAAAGTTTGCGGAGCGTGCGTTTATCTTATCCATTTTTGAAAATCAATGTAACGAATGTAAACAAAAAACAGATGTTATAGCGGGGCTACCAATATTGAAAATTTATAATTCGATAGAGTTGCCATTCTTTAACCATACTTAAATATTTAGTTAAACAATACACTGTGAATATGAAGTATTAGTTAAACAATAGTTACCAGTTTAGTTTACTAATAATTAACTAAAGACTGTAAATTTGGGCATTAAAGTGTAATTAAAACGAACCAACTATATAAAAAACAAACAAAATAAAATGGCAAAACAAAGAGGTCTGGTGCAAAACAAACAAAAAACAATAGTAAAATCAGCATGAAATGTTACAGTGTTTTTACTTGTTGATTTCAACCCTTATTTTTTTGACAAGAAAAAAAATATAATTAATAAAAAAAATTGAAACATGCACATGAGTGTTGTTCTATTATATCGTGCCATTAAAGATCCAACAATAACTTCACCCGCAACACCGGAATAAAGAAAATCAATATATAACTGTCTCAACCGTCGTGGAAAACAATTTCTATTTGTGGAATTATATCACCATTATTAAATGTTTGTAGTATATATATATATATATATATATATATATATATATATATATATATATATATATATATATATATATATATAATGTAAATTACTTCTATGGATTACCAAGTATTTCCTCGTGAATAAAAAGGCGAATTGTTTCTCTGTAAATAACAAAGTTGTTTTTATTGATTCATACAAAATACAGCAATAATTAATTTCTTAATCTAAATTACCTGTAAATAACAAAGAAACAACATTCAATGTATATATTCACTACTTCTATAACTTTTGCAGTAACTATTACTTTATAGCTGTGGTCTCTCTCACTTGCTCAAAGATACTGATACCCATGTAGTTCTGTCAAGTTTACAATTACCTTATGATACCGGTTACTTACTACAATTATGTTAATTATGTTAAATTAAATAAGTGTGAGGTTTCCTTACATCTCCCCCCCCCCCCTACGATAAAAACTTTGGTACAAAGTTTTCACTTATTTTTATACAAAGCACAATGTATAGATAACACCCTATCGGTTAGAAGCCTATTGTTGTTTCTATATCTGACATATTTGGATTAGGCATTAGTTTGGAGATGTGAAATAAATTCGATTCTGCTTTTTTATGTGTTGTGTCAATTTCATATATAGAGTTTGATGTTTTGTTTAGGATTTTATAGGGTCCGATTCTTAACAAGTCTAGTTTTTTCCGATTCAGTCGGTTACCATTTTCAACATATACCAAATCTCCGATCTTGAAGTTATGGTCTATTCTATCTTTGTCGTATATCTTCTTATTGTAGTCATGATTCCTTTTGCTGTTTTCAAAGGCTATTGTTCTATCATATTCTAAATCATGTTTATTCTTCCTTTTCTTCAGTTCATTTGGTATTACCGATGTGTCTTCACCCCTTAATAGGTATTTTGAACTGAAACCTGTTACCGAATGCTCGGTTTCGTTGTATTTATTGACACAGTTATGTGCTATGGTCGTCCATGCCATTTTTTTATTTTTTCCTTCGTTTATACTACACCTAATCTGATTGACTAAAATTTGATTGAGTCTTTCATTTAACCCATTCGAGAATGGTGAGTTAACCGCCGTAAAGATCATTGTGATGTTTTTCTTTTCTACGAATTTTTTGAAGTCTTTTGAGTTTATGCCTGGGTATTGGTCTGTGAAAAGTATTTCTATGTTATGGTCTTTCAGAACATTTTCTGTCAATTTAATGAAGTCCCCAGCGTTCTGTGTTTTGGATGTTAATATGTACGCGAATCTAGTAAAATGGTCTACTAGAAGATGTTAGTATTTTTTAGTGGATCGTGAACCACCGAGTCCACCGATTTTGTCTATGGAAACCACCTGAAACGGTTTTGTTGCTGGACCGAGACGTGACATCAGCCCGATTTTAATATGTTTTCTTGTTTTGTTTTGTAAGCAAGTTTCGCAATTTTTACAAGCTTTCTGAATATTTCTCGATATGTTTTTTGCTGTATAGTAAGGCAGTATTTTGCTCTGCATTTGTCTTATGCCTATGTGGCAAAATTCTTTATGTATATTTTCTATGAATTTCTTAGAAAACTCTTCTGACAAAACTATTTTTTTTTCTTTCTCTCTTTTTTATAATATAGATTATTCTCGAGTACTAAATTATTTTTGCCATTTTCTAAATTCTCGTTATCTTTCTGGTCTTGTATAATGTCGTCTATATAGTTGACTGCGAAATCTGATAATTTATTTTTTCTCATTATGTTGCTCAATATTCTTTGAAATATTGCTGGTGCTGTTTTTAGCCCAAATGGCAAACAAGTCCACTGGAAGTGGCCTTCCTGGGTTACAAATGCCGTTTTGCTTCTATCTTCTACCCTAAGGGGAATGGACCAAAACGCTGAATTTATGTCAAGTTTTGAAAAATATTTGCAATTTCTTGTCTTTGTTACAAGGTCTTCGATTAATGGAAAGGGTTGTGATTGAGGTACTATTATCTTATTCAAGTCTCTGAAATCTATACATAATCTTGATCTTTTGTTTTCTTCCTTTTTATAGGCTAAGATAACTGGGGCCGCAAAAGGACTGTATGATTCTTCGATTAGTTTTTTCTGCAATAATTTCGAAATTTGTTCCTCTATTTCCTTTTTATCATCTATTGTGCATTTATAAGGTCTTTTGCTGCAATATTTATCTATTATTAGATCTATTCTAGCTTCGTAGTCTTTTACCTTTCCTATATCATATTTATCCTTTGCGAATATATTTTTATATTTCTCTATAAGTTTTTCTATTCTTTGTTCTTCATGAGAACTCAAGTAATTTGTTAAAATTTCAAAATTTCCTTGATTTATATGTTCGTTGAAGTTTATTTCATATCTTTCTTTATTTTCTGTGGGATTATCAGATTTTTGTTCTATTTCTAGTTTTTCATTTTGTATCAATTTAAATCTTTTTATACAATCGAGCCCTATTAGGAAGTCGTGTTTGAAATTTTCGTTATTGATTATGAATACATCCATATTTTCTTCTATATCGAATATTTTCACTGTTAATGTTACAATACCATCAGATTTGTGTATACCATTAATTGTCCTCAAGTTGATCATTTCTGTTGGTTTTTTTTTCAAATGGATTAATTTTGAATTTATCAATGAGACGTTTGCGCCAGCATCATAAATGGCGGACACTTCTAAGATGTCATTGAGTTTCACCTTGAGTCTAATTAATGGTGGGATTAGTAGTTTTTTGGATCATTATTACTTAACTCTACTTCTAGCGTGGAGGTGTTTATTTGTCTTGTTTTGCCTCCCTCGTTTTCTTTTTCCTTGAACCAGCATTCGGATTCAGGGTGGAATCTATTACCTTTGTTTTTATTTTTGCATATTTCGCACGGTGTTTTTTCAATTTTATCTTTGTAGTTGGTTTTAAATTTTTTTGTTTCTAGAGTTTTCTTAGATGATAAGTGTTCTAATTTACCTATCTCGTTGTATAAGTTTTCTGTTTTCTTTAATTTTTCCCTGTCAATTCTATCCGCTACGACGTTTGGCAAGCCGGTTGCAATTAAATCTATTAATGTTCCATTATCAATAGATTTCCGTACTTCTAATAAAAGTTTTTCTTTTCTTAGTGCATAATCAAGCAAAGAGCCAGATTGATATTTAAAAGCCATTGCATACCTTATTGCAGACCAGCCTTTGCTGGAAAATGTATCGCAAAAATTTTTTTTCCAGTCTTCCCATGTTGCCTCAAAAGTAAGTTTTAAAAATGTGCTACTATACCAATCTGTAGCCCCTTTATCCATGAATGATTTTAGAATTTCAATTTTTTTGTCATCTTCTATTATGTTGAATCTTTCGCATTCCTTTTCAAAGCTATTTATCCATTGATTCGCATTTGAATTTTTTCCATTAAATTTGTCGATTGTAAATTCTTTCGCAATTTTGCCTATATTTTAACCACTGATTGTTCTTTACTTTTTTCAAGCAATTGTTCTAATAATTTAATCAGTGGTTGTTCTGAAGAACTTTCGTTCCCCTTTGTGTCGGCTTTCTTTTCAATTTCTTCTTCCAGGTATACATCATTAAATTGTAAATTGTTACCTTCATCTAGGTACGTTTTCTTCAATTCTTCGCTGAGTGTAATCCAAATATTTCTCATTTGGCCTCTTTGAATTAGCGTCTTTTTTACTTTAGTAAATGTTGTTGTTTTAGTGATCTCCTCGTGACAGCGTGCATCCAAAAATTCCTTTGGCATGATGTACTTTCGTTCATCTGGTGTGCTAATTGAGGTTATGCATAGCACATTCGTCTTACCATCCGCAGCGCCAAGTACTTTAAACGAGAACAGCAGCTTCTCCATTGTGAGTTCCAATTTGAATGTTGTTTTATAATGTAAATTACTTCTATGGATTACCAAGTATTTCCTCGTGAATAAAAAGGCGAATTGTTTCTCTGTAAATAACAAAGTTGTTTTTATTGATTTATACAAAATACAGCAATAATTAATTTCTTAATCTAAATTACCTGTAAATAACAAAGAAACAACATTCAATGTTAATATTCACTACTTCTATAACTTTTGCAGTAATTATTACTTTATAGCTGTGGTCTCTCTCACTTGCTCAAAGATACTGATACCCATGTAGTTCTGTCAAGTTTACAATTACCTTATGATACCGGTTACTTACTACAATTATGTTAAATTAAATAAGAGTGAGGTTTCCTTACATATATATATATATATATATATATATATATATATATATATATATATATATATATATTTTAATTAATCGTCCTCTTGTTTTCAATACTGTGCCTAAAGAGCAAAAAAATATAAAGAGAAATCTAAACCCTAAAAAAAAAGAAAAGTTTTTAAGGGATGTAATAGGGTTCACAATTTAATCGCTCGCCCTCGAACAAGAAAAACTTAAATTTAAACTAAATAAAAGTGATAGTTTCGGGTTGAGTGAGCTCAGTTAGGGGAAGCTATCTTTCATACAGGAAGTGCCTGTTTAGTGTATGATTGCCATTTTTGTTTTTGTACGGAGGAAATGCAAGTAATTGTGAATCGTAGGCAATTCTATAACAGCTGTTAGGAATAATAAATTTTGTTTAAATTATATTGTTTATCTGTATTAGTGTTACTGTCATTTTTAATTTTATCTTTTTTATTGTTATATTTTATTTGGTTTGCTAAAAATAATTTAAGAGAACAACAAAATTTCAGTTATGTTCAGTTTTATTTATTATTTATCGATCTCGTGTCTATTTAAAATAAATCATGTATTGAAATAGATAACGAAAATGATGGCTTAAATAATTATATGGATTACTGGTGAGTGGTGAGTTAACGGTGTGGTTTGAGGGGTTACTAATTAAAGTTTAAGGACATCCAGGTGACCAAGGTCGGTTGGTTGATTTTTTTATATTTTCATATTTTTATTTGTTTACGCTTTGTGCACTAAATTAAGGAAGCCGCAGTGAGCTAGGCGGAATTTCATTTTAGTGCCAACAAACAGATTTCGCAACAATATGGCGAAAGGCTTCGGCGTTTTACGCCTTATAGCAAAGAGAAGCTGATGAGTATATACGATGGAAACACAGTACACTAGAATATTAGAGGAGTGCAATAGATTAAAATAAGTTGTTAAATTGTGTTTAGTATTTTGAGTTTTATGTTAAGCGTAGTCATTTGTATTTATAGTATAAATGCAAATGTAGTACGAAAAATATCCAAAAAAATATTAATATCAATTGGACAATTTGAAGATAAAAGTCCATAGGAGGATTTTAGTGCTAGTCCTAATTGTGCTGATCTTTCTCTAGAGCTATGTTGGTTCAAAAAACCTTAGAGGACGAGGTCAAAAAGATGGTTCAGGACGAAATGTCATATGTAAGAAAAAGTATAGCTAAACTAACTAGTTCAATGGTTAATTTAATTAGAATCGTGCAAGCCCAGCCTATCTTATTAGGTCAAAGCGTGACGAACAATATTTCTGAAAACAACCAACCCGTTGTTGAATCAAGAATTAATTAATAAGTAGTGAGAATAATAATAATATTTATGTCAGAGATTCATTACCAGCTCTGGTAGCTCACAATATCGAACAAATTCGTATCCGTATCGATAAAATTGGTTTAGTGTTCGATGGGAATTCAGCATACGTGAGTGAAGCAGATCTTATATTTCATCTGGAACACCTTTAAAGACACTATCAAATCCAGTGGTCTGAGGTTCTACGTGACTTTCATTTGTTAGTCTCTGGAGCGGCCTGAGAATGGTACTGGCTGTTTATAAAAATACAAGGTATTATGGATTGGACTGGAATGCGTCACGCTTTATTGAGTCAATTTCAATGTAGCCGTTCCAATTTTTAAATCATGAGAGATATGGTAGAACGAAAGCAACAGCCCCACGAAACAACAAATAACTATTTTCATATAATGAATCAATTGCGTTCCAAGCTCGTTAAGCCAATTCCAGAAAATGATATGATAAAAATTATTAAAAGAAACGATAGAGAAAGTTTAGGCAAAATAATTCACCCTATAGCTATATCCTCCGTAGAGCAGTTGAGAATCGAATGTCACGAAGCAGAAAGATATTTTCCAAAAAGAGAAGTAAAAATTTTACCACCACCACGTAATCATAAATACGTTTATGAAATATATGAACATCAAATTGAGGAAGATAATGAGCAAACAATAAACCTTGATGAAGTAGCTTCTGATCAAGATCCACAAAGAAAGCTGGAACTGTAGAAATACTGGTCATATATTTGTTGAGTGCCCAGCCATGGAAACACGTAAAATACCAGAGAATTAGACAGAAGTAGTAAAAATGATATTATTAAAAAATTAGACATTATTTGCCAATTGAGATCAGGCAGGATAATTATGATAAGTTTAAGAAACAAGTTTTTTGTAAAAATTCTAGGCAAAAATATGTCTCAAATCGGATAATAAAGATAGGAGGAAAATTTGCTAAGAAACGTAGGGTTAGGCGTATAGTTGCAGAATCCATAAACAAGGTATTATTTATAGATGAGGATAACAGATCTTTTGCGAATGTCGAAATAAATAATAAACAATTAACAGGACTACTAGATACGGGAGCTTCAGTAAGTTTACTAGGTAAAGGCTGTAGAGAAATAGTAGAAGAATTAGGACTTAATATTCTACCCATGTGGACTAATGTTGTATCTGCTTATGGTCAACGTCATAGGATATTAGTGAAAATAAACGTATCCGTAACCTACAAAGCTAAGAAAAAGGACATGATTCTATTTTTTTGTCCGGATTTGGAACAAGTAGATTTCCGGAGAAATTTGGGTTTGGCTCCGGAAGTTGTAGGAGTAGAAAAATTAAATATGCAGAAAACCTAAGATGATTTCGCCAATAAAAGTAGTGACAATAAAATGAAGCCACACGACCTAACGGAAGATCAAAAACAACAATTACAGAACGCTATAAAAACATTTGACACTTTTGAGGAAAAAGGTTTAGGTATGACGAAGTTTGAAAAACATTCTATAAAATTAGTTGAGGGAGCTGCACATATAAAAGATCGTTACTACCCTATATCCCCAGCTGTTCAGTAGGTAACTTATCAGGAAATATATAATATGCTTCAATTTAAAGTAATAGAATTAAGCGAAAGCCCTTGGAGTAATCGGACCATAGTTGTAAAAAAACCAGGCAAAAATCGATTTTGTTTAGATGCCAGGAAGTTAAATAAATTAACTATTAAGGATGCACATCCCCTCCAAAATATAGATGGCATTCTCAGTAGAAAAGACGAGACCCATTTCATAAGTAGCGTCGACCTCAAATACGCCTTCTGGCAAATTTAGCTAGATGAAGAAAGCAAATGTTGTAAAGCCTTTACAGTAGGCGGTGGGCCATTGTATCAATTAAGAGTGATGCCGTTCGGCTTATGTAATGCGGCACAATAACTATGCAGATTAATGGCTAAGGTTATTCCACAATGTTTAAGGGAAAACGTAACTATATATTTGGACGATTTATTAATAATTTGAAGTAATTTTGAGGAACATATTAAGTTATTGGAGGAAGTTGCTGAGTGTCTCAGAGAAGCAGGATTAACAATTGGATTAAAATAGTCAAAATTTTGTTTTCAAGAATTATTATTTTTTTTTTTAATTAGGACCAGCACTCAGGAGATGACCCCTACTTATGCAATGCATTGTGCCAGAACTAGGAAATTAGGTTGTGGGATGGGGGATAGAGGGAGTAGTGCTTGTGAACATTTGATTTGATTCTTTGCACATTGAAAGTGGCAGGAAAGATCTCTGCAGGAAGTTTATTCCACATACGAACTGTTCGGCTAAAAAACGAATTTTCTCTGTAATGCGTTGTGCGATTCACTGACCAATCGACCACAAAGGAATGCGCTCTTGATGCAGATCGCGTTGAGCGTATGAAATTGCGGTTTTCAGGAACAAGTTCCTTGATTTCATAAGAGCACATTCCGTTGTAGTAACGATAAAACAGTGAAACACTCCCCACATAGCGTCGATGCTCCAGTGAGTCAATAGAGCTGGATACTCTACTGTCACCGATGAGTTTCTTCGCTCTCTCCTGTACGCGGTCGAGTAACTCCAAAATAGACTTGTAAGCACCGGCCCATACATGAGAGTTGTATTCCATTTTCGGTCTGATAAAGGTGACATGATAGTAAGGAGATCAGATGGAGTGAAGTACTTCTTACGCCGTTTCAGAAAACCTAGGCACTTGAATGCTTCTTTTGCAACATGAAAAATGTGATTGTTCCAACGAACATCGCACTGAATTTTTATGCCAAGAACATCGAGAGCTTCTGATTCCTTAATATATATAGCACCCATAATTACAGATGACGTAGCAGGTTCAGCAGTACGCCTGTGCGAAAGCACACAGCACTGGGTTTTATAAGCGTTAAACTGAACCCTGTTCGCCAGGCCCCATTCATCTGCAAAAGAATAGATAGGGTTGGAAGTCTGACGTAGAAGGTCATTAAGAAAAATAAGAAATAGGGTAGGGGAAAGGACGGAACCTTGCGGTACCCCTGAATTTAACTTGAACTCGTTTGATGGGATCCCATCTATAACAACTCGCATAGTGCGATCCGTGGGAAAGCTTGATATAAGTCGAGTGAAGCTATTACCGACACCAAAAGCAATAAGTTTTGATATGAGTGCACCATGCCACACTCTATCAAATGCCTTGGAAATATCTAAGACCTTACTTACTTTCGCCGAAATGGTGAATGGATTGATACCATTTTTCCGAAAGGAAGGCCAATAAAACACCCGTAGAGCGTGCCCTACGGAAGCCGTACTGCCGGTCATTAAGTAAACTGTTGGACTCCAGATATTTCACAGGATGAAAATTAAGCATACTTTCCATTACTTTGAAAAGTGCAGAGCAAATTACGCTTGGGCGGTAATTTTCAGGGTTGCTAGCCTCTCCCTTTTTGGGGATTGGTGTTACATTAGCAACCTTCCAACATGATAGGAACTCACCAACATGGTACAAAATGTTGAAAAGTTTTGCTAATGGACGCGCTAACGTCGAAGAGCACTGCTTCAAGACCAGTGCTGGAATTTCATCCAGACCAGGGGACTTGTATATGTTGAGATCCGCTAAAACCTTTTTAACTACACGTGCTCGAAAGAATATATCTGGCATAGTTACTGATACTCTTTCCAGTGCGGGCAGTGGTTGATTGCAAGTAGGAGTTACTTGTGTCATAAATGTCAGTATAACGATTGAAGTCAAGTACATTTCCATTGTATTCCTTAGGGAGAGAAAAAAAATATTTTTATGTCTAACTTTTGATATTACTCTTATGAACCACTCGATTTGTTTCTGTCACGATTGTCGTAGCGTTATTTTCCTTAACTATTTTCTTTCTAAATTTAGGAGTTAATTTTGTCCCTAGCCTTTGGTCAATTTTCTGCGGGGGCATAAGTTCTTGGTTAGTTCCTTTCCTTATTTTGATAACCTAAATCTCTTCATTGTATTTCTTTAAGTCTGTCAATATTGTCCTTTCTTGCTTTCTCAAACTGTTTGGGGTCTGTGCTGACTGTCCTACCAGGGAAAATTTCTAAGGGTCTTTTACCAGTAGTTGAATGAATGGAATAATTATATTCATAAATTGATCGTTCAAGAAGTTCTTCGAATGCGTTATGTATCCGTTCTTTCTTCAAACATCTCATTATTTCTGACAGCGTCGAATGGAATTTTTCTATTTGTCCATTTACTGAGCTTTTATACGTTGGAGATTTAAATATCTGTATACCTAATTGGTCCCTTACCATAAATATTATTGATGCGGAATTAAGCGACTTCTCGTTATCTAGACCGATAATCTTGAGAACGCCAAAAGAAAATAGTATCTTGCGAAGAGGCTCTTTAACATCTTCTGCTGACCGAGACTTGACTATAAGTGCTTGAGCATATTTAGAAAATTTATCAATGGCAGTTAAAACCAGTTTATTATCGGTTTTGCATAAGTCTATGTGCAATGTGTGACCGGGATGCGTTGGAATAGGCGTTTCCTTAATTTCAGGCTTGTTTGGCCGGCGGTCGTATTTACTTTCTTTGCAAATTGAGCAATGCTTAAAGATTTTTTTAATTTTCCTTGGCATAGCAGGGAAATAAAATCTTTCTAAGATTTGAATCTTATTTTCCCTACAGTTCCTATGAGCTCTGTTGTGTGTTCTTACTATTATATCTTCCTGTTCCTGATTATTTATCACATCTTCCACCTGCAACTGGGTGAACCTAGTTTTGTACTTACTAAAATGCAAGGGGTATAATTTTTGAATTTTTCCCATTATATCTTTGTCTGTCTTAATGCAATTTATAACAGACGGGTTGAGATATCGTCGCAGAATATCTTTCAATTTCTGTTCAGAGTAGAACGGCTTTGTAATAATGTGTCGATGATAAGTGGGAAAGATTATTTTAAACTGGTACATAGATGTTGTACCTATGTTGAGAAACAATTGGTTCTTAAATGCATTTATTGGAATCTCTACACTGGGTATCAGTCCATGCGATGAACTTTCATCCGAATTTGTTGCTATTGACAACGTATGCATAAATGACTCTCGTGGAGGTATTCTAGATAAGGCATCAGCTACCACATTCATTTTTCCTGGTTAATAGTGTAACTCGTAGTTATATTCTTCCAGGATTGATTTCCACCTTTTCATTTTACTATTATTATTCTTATTGCTGAGTGCATACGTCAGCGGTTGGTGGTCTGTGAAAATATTTACCTTTGCTGAGCCACACAAATAGTTTCTCAAAGAATTCAAGGCCCATATAATGGCCACCATTTCTTTCTCGTTGGCAGCGTAATGTTCTTCTGCCTTGTTAAGAGTCCAAGATATAAAAGATATTGGACTGTCATTCTGAGACAGGAAGCATCCGTTACCAATTCGAAATCTTTTTGATAATCTGGATAAGCGAGCACAATATCTTCGGAAATAAGTGAATTCTTTATTTTCCTGAAGGATTCTACAGCTTCTTTGCTTAGCATGATTTTCACATTTGCGGATTTGTTTTTAGAGATTCTTCCTCCCTCCCCTCTTAAAAAGGATGTCAGGGGTTTTGCGATTTTAGCATAATCTTTTATAAACCGCCGGTAGTACCCTGACATGCCAAGAAAACTGCGAAGTTCTTTTAAAGATTTTGGTTGAGGAAAGTTCGCATTGCTCTTTACTTTTGAGGGACTGGTTTTTATACCGTCAGCAGATATTACGTGCCCTAAAAATTCTACATTTTTCTCAAAAAAATTACATTTTTCTAATTGTACCTTCATATTAGCATCCTCTAATGTTTTAAATATTTGCTGAATATGAAGTAAGTGGTCTTCCTCTGTTTTACTGAATATGATTATGTCATCTATGTAGACATAACAGCATTTTCCAATGTGTTCTCGCAATATATCATCTAGAGCAGGTCTTTTTCCCTGCAAATCGTTTTTGTGGGGTCTATTTATGTAGTTTATATGCTGAGAATGCATAGTTTGATCCATGTCCATGGGTTCTGGTCGTGGTTGAGGCTTAGGTGGTCTGAACGTATTGTTCTGTCCAACGAATTGTTGTTTAGGCTGTGGTATACAAGCCAAATGAGGATAGAAATTTTGTGTGTGTGCTTTTCCAAGGTTTCGCCTTGGTGGTAATTGCGGTGGTGCAATTCCTCTTGTGCTATGAGCATGGTTCGTTCAAAAATTCTGATTTTGCAACTTGAGGCAAAGATGAAGGGACTGCGGTAGGTCCGCTGGTTCCCTTATCCCTAGCAGACGGGGTGGGTCTCCATTTAGTCCTCTTACAAAGGTGTCGAGGGCTTTCTCTCTGTAAGATTTTGTGATTAAATTAAGTAATTCGTTTCCCATTTCTAGGCATCCTAACTTGTTTAATATTAACGAGAGGTGAGTGTACACCTTCTGATAAAAGCATTGTATGGTTTGGTTGCCTTATACCAGCGTTGTCATCTGGTATTCTAGCGTTGACAAATCTCGCTTCTCGCCGTAGTGAGCAGTTAGGCACTGTAAAATAGCCTGCCAATTTAGTGGGGTATTATAAGATTCTAATGCTGTATCCGCATTTCCCAAAATTTTATTCCTAACTACACTAAGGATACCATAGTATTTAGGCGTTCCCTTAAGTGGCTGGTATATAGTTAAAATTCTATCTACGCTTTTTTTTCCATGTTAAAATTCTATCTACCCTTTTTGTCTATGAATTATATACCACTGGCCGACCTGTAAATTCTTTTAAACATTTAACTACGTCCAGAATCTTGTTCATGTCATTAAGGTTATTCCTATGTCTGTCTTCGATTTGCTGGTCACTATTGTCTTGGATGTTCGCTTTTGGATTTAGGACTGCCTGAACCATTTGTAGTCCTTGTTGTCTTAAAACATTTGTGACAATGTTTGAAATTAATGACGTTAGTTAGTCCATATTTATCTGAGCGTTTTGAGAGGCATTCGCAGGAATGACGGGTGGTCGAACCAGATTATTTGGATTTGACATTTTCTTTTATTTATTTGAAGTTAATGGAAATTATCTTACTGCCCAGAGGGTTTTAAATTGTACAATTTTTTTAAAGTTTTGGTTTATGTATTATAAACTTTAGCTTTTAATATATACCTTAGTCTATATCTAAACTCCTTCCTGTAGTTTTCCTTGTCTTTCGTTGTTATTTCTATATCTGATGGTTTGGCGTCTTCTACGATGGGTAGTACTCCAAAAGATGATACCCCTTTAAATATTTTTTCTACGGGTTGTGGATCTTCAGGCAACATACGTGTTCACTTTTTTGCACTAATAGCGGCAGGTATGTAATACCGTTCTTTTTGCTGTGGCTACTAAGAGGCCGTACACTAGATTTTATAGTTCTTTTTTAATGTCACTTTTTATTTTAAGGATTCCTTTTTAAGGATCACTTTTTCCTTCAAGGATTTATTTTTGTTTAGAAATCAATTTGTCCGTTTTTGAGTATTTATTTTTTGTTTAAGCATCACGTTTTCCTTTTTTAAGAATCAATTTGTCCTTTTTAAAGGATTTATTTTTTTTCAGAATCACTTTGTCCTTTTTTATAGATTTACTTTTTGTTTCAGAATCACTTTGTCCTTTTTTAAGGATTTACTTTTTGTTTCAGAATCACTTTGTCCTTTTTTAAGGATTTGCTTTTTGTTTCAGAATCACTTTGTCCTTTTTTAAGGATTTACTTTTTGTCACTTTTTTTTCTCTATGCTCGGGCGTGAGTTAGAGTATTCCTTATTGGAAACTCTTAGAAAAAAGAAGTTTATTCTTTTTTATTTTATTAATTTTTTTATTAGTTGCGGCGTAATCGCCAACTAAGTTTATTTAAACTTATTTAACAACTGACTAATTACAATTTTTCTTATTCCTTAAATTGCTGACGAAATTCTTAGTGGCGTGATCCAATTCTCCAGAATTTATTATTGCTGGTGTGGGAAAAAATAACAGTTCATACCAATTCTTCAGAATTTTGGTTTCATGTGCCGGATGTCTGATTAACTTGGCTTACAATTCTTCATAAATTTGTCTGATGCACCAGAAGCCTGCTTTTAGTACATTAATAAGTCAATTGCATTTTATTGGCATGTGCCTGTTGTGTGAACTAATTGTTTTTGTTATATTCCTGGAACAACATTAATGTGGATGGCAACCTAAAAGAAGTGATTAGTTGACACTTTTGCTTTTGTGGGAAATTTTTGTGTTATCAAGGTTTAAACATTTGTGGTGTTAACTTATGTAAGTATGTTGCTATTTTTGGTTTTATGTTTTTGATTTTTAATTTTTTTTATTATTGTTATTATTGTTATTAGTGATTAATTGAATTTCTGTTCTTATTTTTTTTATATTTTATATGGCATATTTAACTAAAAATTGACACTATTTTTAAAAAACACAACATAAATTAAAAGAACGACGAAACAAAAACGCGTGCGGACAGGACGAATGAAATATTTAGGATTTATTGTAGGTGGAGGAACCTTAAAAACAGATCCAGATAAGGTTCTCGCCATTAGGGAAATACGGTTACCAAAATAAGAGTTTAGAGGGGTCAAAAGTTTCTTGAGAACAGCAGGTATAGGCGTTTTATCAAAGATTTGGCGACCATTCCTGGACTGCTTACGGACACCCTAAAGGAATCAAAAAATTTGTGATGACCCCGGAAGCTATTGAAGCGTTTGGAAAGTTGAAAAAAGCATTAACGTCAGCATCAGTTTTACGTCACGCAGATTTTTCAAAGCAATTTTATATTCCACGTGACGCTTCTGATTATTGAATAGGGGCTGTATTGAATCAGCTTAATGCGAATAATAAGGAACATCCAATAGCCTTCTGTTCTCAAAAGTTGAATCCATGTCAACGCAACTACACAGTAAACGAGAAAGAGTGTTTAAGTGCTGTGATGGCTTTGCGTAAGCTTAGGCCGTATGTTGAAATGATGCCATTTATCACGGACTACGTAAGTCTAAAATGGCTTATGAACTTGAAAGATTTAACTAGAAGACTTGCGAGGCTGTCCTTAAAGTTTCAGGCCTTTGCCTTTGAAATCGAGCATCGAAAAGGGTCAGAAAATATCGCAGCTGACATGCTTTCAAGAGTACCCCAAGACACTGCAGTAGAAGCAATTGACGCAGGCTACATAATTAAATGGGAACCCTAGAGTTTGAGAGCGAAGAATATAAAAATTTTGTCGAAGAAATCAGAAAAAATGCAGATAAACTACCAGAATTAAAACTTCTCGATGGAAAGGTTTACAAAAAGATGACATACTGTCAAAAACTAGGTGAATCCTCGTGGAAATTATGGATCACAGCGAATTTAAACAATGCCTTAACAGAAAAGCTCACACAACTACATCCGCTTATGGAGGAATAGCCAAAACTTTGGAAAAACTTAGAAGATTTTATTAATGGTCGAAAATGACATACCAAGTACGAGAATATGTTAAGAGACGCCATATATGTAACGAGACTAAACCAGCCAACATTATCATGATGCCAGAAATAGGTCAGGAAGTAGTGACTGAACGTCCACTCCAAAAATTGTATATTGATTTTCTGGCAAAATATCCCCAATCGAAAAGTAGTAATTGTTATATATTTATAGAAGTTGACCATTTTTCGAAATTTGTCATTCTCAAGACCATGAAAGAGGCCTCCACTGCTAATGTAATTAATTTTCTTGTACAGGAAATATTTCAAAAATTCGGCGTTCCAGAAACTATCCACAGCGATAATGTATCTCAATTAACATCAAAAGGATTTCAGGACATGCTAGATTCTTATAGGATAAACTTCTTGAAAACGGCTGCTCTTTCGCCACAATCGAATGCTTTGAAACAAGTAAATCAAATGGTTTTAACAGCAATAATAACATATTAAGACGACCACAGAGACTGTGATATCTAGCTTCCCGAGATTGAATGTGCGTTACGAACCTCAATTCACTCTGCTACAGGAGTAACACCGATTTTCGCTCTGTTTGGAATGCACATGTTTTCTAGTGGATCTGACTATAAGCTTGCAAAATAACTGCATTCATTAACTGATCACGAAATAATCAGCTTAGAAAACAAAGATAGACTCGAAATAATACGAGAGAATATTAAAAAGAATCTTCATGTAACATATGACAAAAGAGCTGAACGCTATAAGAAAAGGGCAAGAAATATAATTCTAACTTCTGGTCAAGAAGTGTAAGCAACTTTGGAAAAAATGTAAATCCTAAGACCGATAGGAAACAACATGTATGAATTAGAATCGCTGCATGGTAAACCTATCGGGATATATCATTCTGAGGACATAAAACTATAGTGTAATATATAGGCTAAATAAACTGTGATAATAGAAGTAAGGTGCAATAATGGCTAATTAGCTGTGATAAGAGAATAAGGTCCTAGGTTATAGTAATTGCTTGAGCCTATTACTTATTAAATATCACCAGAATTTAAATCCTAAAGTACCTGATTTTGATGCGTAGTTAATGAAGTTTAATCATCTTATAATCAAATTAAAAGCTTTTCAATTTTTGCCTAGGTGAAGCCTCCGAATATGTTGTCGTTTCTCTATTCGTACGACCATACGACGCAAGAATCTTAGGAATCGGGTGTATATATTATACTCCGGCGGGCTCATAAGATATTAAGAACTGGCCGGCCGTATGTTTGTAGCATTTAATTGGAGAAGGGACACGTTGTGCATGGGGGAGCCAGAAATATATAGTTGAAATTAAAAACCCCACCCCTTCCTCCGGCTCAAAGAAGTGATTCCACTAGAAGAGTATGCACGCGACCATTATTCAGTAAAATCACGAACAATACATCCATCTTACCATTTATAACCACCGGTTTCAAAAATGTTTCTTCCATCCCTCGTCGCAATATATCAAAACAATCTGTAAGGAAATAAAGAAATTAAAGAAATTGAAAATTTTAATTACTTCGTGTCTTGTGTTTGTTTCCCTTTAAATGAACATATTTTAACAAAGTTTTAATATTGCCATACCTTTAACTCATTTTCGTATGAGTATACTGGAAAAAAATCTCGCAAAATTACACTTATGAATGAATTAAAAATAAAAAGACTGTTATAACATATTTAATTTAAATATGGGAAGTTATGATAGTTTAAATGGAAGTTATACAAGGTTAAGAAAATTGTTCTGAAGGAAGGGGAAGTGTAAAATAAGCAAGAAGGGATTTATTGGGAAAATTTTGAGGAAAAAAGACGAAATATGTATGCATGAAAAATTAAAAGAATATTCTAGATTATTTTTTTTATATGAACAAGATTAAGGTACCGCATGAGATCATCTTTAAATGATCAAGTGTAGCAATACCTGCGGGCAGAGTGATCATTACTGTGTTGTCTTCTTAAAAAAGTGGTTATGATAAAACTAATTTGTTTTCACAAAAATTTATAATTAAATTTAAGCAACAAAGTTTAAAAATCAATTAAAGTTTGAAAAATAAAATTATAAAGAGACAATATAAATATTAATTATTTATATGAGTAAGGCAATGGAAAATCATCCGTATTCCATTGCATCAACATTGTGTGTTAATTAAAATAAATTCCCTGCAAGGAGGGAAGAAATTAGTATAATCGGAAGAAAGTGAGTACTTTTATTATCTGTATTTGGATTAGGTAAAAGAGCCCACTAATTTATTTACTGCGTTTGCTTAGTTTGGTGGCAAACACTGGGGCGAACAATAACAGAATTTATTTTGTGTGGGAGTCTCGCCTTTTTAATGGCACCACACGAAAAATTCTTCCGGATTCAAAGATTTTTATAACGCCACGGACAACTTTAGTTAGTTCAAATATTATCCAGGAACGAATAAAAAAATCATTACATTACTGTCTCAACCGTCGTGGAAAACAATTTTTATTTGTGAAATTTTATCACAATTTTTTTATTCATTCAACTCGTTTGTTTAAATTATTAATTTATTAACTTTAAATTTTTATTTAGTATTAGTGATATTTCCTTTTTTTATTATAGCTTTATTTAATGTTTGTAGTATATATATATATTTTTTTTGTTGTTGTTGTGATAATCGTCCTCTTGTTTTCAATACTGTGCCTAAAGAGCAAAAGGAAATCTAAACCGTAAAAAAAAAGAAAAGTTTTTAAAAAATACAATAGGGTTCACAATTTAATCGATCGCCCTCAAACAATATAAACTTAAACTCAATAAAAGTGATAGTTTCGGTTTGAATGAGCTCAGTCAGGGTAAGCTATCTTTTATACAGGAAGTGCCTGTTTAGTGTATGATTGTCATTTTTGTTTTTGTTCAGAGGAAATACAAGTAATTGTAGATCGTAGGCTGTAGGCTAGACTTTCTACTTAGCCTTTGTATTTTTATAATAAAAAAAGCTCTGTTTTTCCTTAGGAGGAATTCGGGTTTTTATTGAAGCTTCTTGCTTTTTTGCAGTTCCAACTTAAACTTAAAAACTAAAACGACCAGAAGGTCTTTAATGAAAAAAAATGAGATTCAATTAACTACTCAATTATACTCAGTTACTAAATAAAAAAAGACTCAAGTTAGGAATTTCATTATTTATAAATACTAGAAAAGTATAGTGTTTTCTCTTTATACCCAAGAAAAATAATAGTTAAATATATACAACAAAATTTAATAAAAATAGAGTTGAAGTCGCTTCAACATGCCCCCCCCCCCCCTTGGGAGTGGCAAGAGCATCCTTTCCATACTCCAGACACGATCCATCCAAATGTAGATGCTTGGGCTATTGGTACATCGAGGGACGACTGCTCAATATCAGGCTTTAATATTCTTCGAGCGACGTCACTATTCAATACTCCGTCAATCTGATAACAGGAATAAAAAAATGGATGCACTAGGGGCTCGTATTGGCGAAAAATGCTAATGCAAGGAAGCATCCAAAATTGGGTCTGGCATATCAACATACAGGCGTTCCTGTATGAGTATTCCATCACAAACGAATCTTTTTTTTCATGGGGAAAACTTGGCTCCAATATAAAACGACCGTATACCTCTCCTCGATATCTTATTGGCTTAAATTCTGGTAGTATTTTAGCCACATCCCACAGGATACAGGGACGCTTTGCTTTTCTGTCCTTTAGAAATGCGGTGAACCTCTTCTTACCTTCAAAATGAAGGTTCACTTTAACGATAGGCTTGATTGGCTCAGATGTCGTTAGCGATGTTTGTGTTGACATTTCTTTCTTAACTGGGGTTGAAGCCTTCTGAAGGCTTGTTCGTGGTGGAGTTTGAGTAGCCTGGCTGACTAGAATTCTGTTTGGATAAGTCGGAGTCTCGGTCGATGCATTGAGGAAGACCTTTTTTATGGCCACTTGTGATGTTTGTTTTTTGGTAGTAGAAGTTTCTTTAAGATGAAGTTCATCGGCCATAGTTGCCACTAGTATTGTTGATGAAGTAACTGTAGAATCTTGATCGGTCACCGGTTCCGCACAAAGAGGTTCAGCAGGCACGTCATTTTCCGTTTCTTCTGGATGTAAAAGAGTATGATAAAAAACATTGCAAGGCTGCCCGTTAACTACCGCTGCCCATTGCTTTGTCGACGGACACTCTTTTCGGAATTGATTGTACGCGAGGCAGTTAAGGCAAAATCCCTTAACGCATGCCGATTTTCAGCGCAAACCCACACTGAGCTCTCTAAAATACTGCAGGGGATGATTGACGTGACAAAAGTGTGAACGTGGGCGCTTCTCCATCTAGGTTGATAAGAAAGAAATATATACAGTGCTAAAAAATACCTAATGCGATTGGGTTCTCTAATTTTCTATTTTTGTTGGGGAATTTGGTAGGTTGTGGTTGGAGTTTAATTTCAGTATTGTTAGCTGGTAGCAAACACAATTTTACAACTGGACGTAAAATTTTAACATTCCTTGTGAGAACTTCAGCAACTCTTATTTTGCTGTCTCGACCATAGATTACGTTGGTAACGCGACCAAGGAGCCACTCGGTAGGTGGTAGAAAGTCTTCTTTAACTATCAGAATGTCATTTGGTTTAAGGTTGTCGCGTTCCTTCTGCCATTTAAAACGTCTCTGGAGCTCAGTGATATATTCAGACTTCCAATGTCGAGCAAAAATATGTTGGAGCGCTTTTAATCTTTCCCAGCGGCTTAGGAATGGAACATCTTTGAGTGGGGGTTCAGCAGGTGCTTCTGGTAGTGCTGTAATCGGAGCACCTCGAAGTAAATGTCCTGGAGTCAGAGGTAAAATCTCATTCGGGTTTTCGGTTAGACGCGAAAGAGGTCGCGAATATAAAACTGCTTTGATACGAACTAGAAGTGTATTGAATTACTGGAAGGTGAAGGACAAGTTGTTGGTAACTTTCTTCAGATGAGACCTTATGCTCTTTACTGCTGCCTTCCATAGGCCACTCATATAGGCGCGTATGGCGGTATTAAAGACCAAGTAAAGCCCAACGTAGTGTACTTTTCAATTAAAGCCTATTCATTGGATTTTAGAAACTCATTATGGCTTTTTAGAAGTGCGTAGCTTGCACCGAGGAAGTTTCGACCGTTGTCCGAGAACATTGTCTTAGGGAGACCTCTGCGCCCGGTAAATCTGTCAAAGCCGGCTAGAAAGGCATCTGTCGAGAGAACTGAACAAACTTCTAAATGGACGGCTCGAGTAGAAAAATACACGAACACCGCAGCATAACCTTTAAGGATTTTCGCATTTCTCAGTTTAGAAGATGTAATGCTGAATGGACCAGCGAAATCGACCCCGGTATAAGTGAATGCAAGGAAGTTCACACGTTCTGGGGGGAGTGCAGCCATGATTTGGTGCTGGACCTTAAGTTTATAGATCGTACACGTCTTACATTCTCGTATGCATTTTCGAACAAGATTTTTTAATCTTGGGATATAAAATCCTCGACGAATCGCACGTACCATTATGTGATGCTCAGAGTGGAGCAAAAAGTTTCGCTAGATATGACCTTTCTGGAACAATAACTGGATGACGTTCCTCCTAGCTTAAGCCTGAGTTACTAAGCCTTCCGCCAACTCGTAGAAGGTCGTTTTTTGTCAATAAAGGGATTTAAGTTTAGTAATCTGCTTTTGCGGCTCAACGGTTTCTTTTCGTTGAGACAATCATATTCACGGTAAAAATACCTCTTCTGAGCGATAGAAATTAGTCGTGTTTTCAATGAGCTTATTTCATGAGCCGTAAAAAACTTTTCGGTTGAAAATGGTTTCTTTAGGATTCGGTTGATAAGCCGAAGTCTATAACAAATAACTCGCAACGCTCTTGGAAAAGATGAAAACTCTTCTAGTACATCTGCACAATTCACTTCAAGATGAAGGTTGATAATAGACTTTTTCGTCTCCAAGTCGACTAGATAAAAAGTCCGAGAAATTGGCCACAATGCAGTGGGAAGGTGTAGCCAAGTAAGCCATTGCCACCAGAGTTGACTTTCTGCAAGCTCCTGCAGGGAGCAGCTACGCGTGCCCATATCTGCAGGATTTTCTTTAGTTTTGACATGTTTCCAGTGCTGAGCGCTGGCGTTAGTAATGATCTGAGCCACACGATTTGCGACAAATTTTTTTAACGTATAAAGAGGTTTTTGTAACGAACCCAATGCTATGGACGAGTCTGTCCATAGAAAAAGTTCATATGAAACCTGGCTGTTCGTAACTAAACTACGGATGAGCTTAGCAAGCAACAGTGCTTCACACAATTCAAGTTTAGGAACGGTAGTCCGTTTGATTGGAGCCACTTTCGTTTTTGCAATTAACAAATGACTTTTTATTTGGCCTTCTAAGTTTTCTGTTCGAATGTATACCGATCCACAATATGCCTTCTCTGTGGCGTCACAGAAGCCTAGTATCTGAATTTTACATCCTGGAGAGAAATCTACCCATCTAGGTATCTTAATGGTTAAAGCAAATGGCAAGCTCTTCAAGAATAAATTTCATTTCAGGAGTATGTGTGGAGGAACCCCTTCATCCCAATCGGACTTTCCTTCCCATAATTATTGCATCAAAGTTTTAGCAATAATAACGACTGGGCCTAGCCAACCTAGAGGGTCAAATAATCTTGCGATGATCGACAAGATTTTTAGTTTTGTAGCGGATGGGGTAATTTCAACTGGCTCTACAGCATAGTAGAATATATTATTTAACGCATTCCAGCGTATTCCCAGTTTTATAGAGCTGGAGTCATTAAACTTCAAAAAATCTTAGTCTAGAAGATTCCCTTGGCACAAACTTTCGAGTAGAAACTGGTCGTTTGCAGTCATCTTTTTAAGAAGAAATCCCATCTTGTTTCATCTTGGCTTCTTCAAGCGTATGTCCACCCGTTGACGACATCGTAAACCTCATTTTTCAAAATAACCGATGCCCCGGGATACATGTATCTGCAATCATGACCTAACTCGAGTAGGGTCCTAATCGCCAGAAAAGGGGTGCAATTGACGCCACACGTAACAGTTTTAAGTTGAAAAGATTTCACATGTCCATCAGCTTTGTCACGGAATAATATCTGTTGATGGGATCGATCTGCTTCATGTATCTAAATTTGCGTATAAATCTTCTGTATATCTCCTGTAAATACGTATTTGTAATTCCGACATCGTAGAACAAGCTGCATCAAATCCGTTTGAAGCGTTGGGCCCTGGTACAGCACATCGTTCAATGAAAACACGCTTCTTGTCTTCTTTGAGGCATTAAATACCACTCGAACCTTGGTGGTTTTGCTCTCTGGCTAGACAACCGCGTGGTGGGGTAGAAAGAACGAAGAAACTTTTTCAGCTTTTTGTTCAAAATGGACAATTGGTTCTATGTCATCCAAATCTATGTATTCTTGGAGAACTTCAGCGTACTGCGCTTTTAAACCTGATGTTATATCGAGCATTTTCTCCATTCTGTGGTACTGTGCTAGAGTCATATTTCGAGAAGGACCTAAAAAAATCTCATTGGGAAATTGTTCTTTAAAAGGGAGCCGCACCATATAACTTCCATCAGATTGTCGAATTGTGGTACGTTTGAAAAAATTTTCACAATAAATCTCGCTTTCCGAATGAATATCTCCTTTTTCCGCCTCTTCTACCTCCCAAATTTCTTTAGCTGTTCATGAAGGACCAGATCGCAACAAGGTGAAACTAAAGTGTGAAAAGATTTGATTTCTGTGCTAGGTTCAGGGCCTAATATATACCACCCGAAATGAGACTCTCGAGCTTCAAGGCAGTTCCCAATATTCATCTTTACTCCGTTTAAATTTATAAAGGGCAAATAATCGCTACCAATAATCATTTCTATTGCAGAAGGTTTGTTAAAATAGGCATCAACAAGAGCTAAACGTTTAATATCTTCTAAATTTTAGACTGGAATCGCCCGTGAAGGCATAATCGCTCGGGTTATGATTTTAAAATCGGATATACGAGATTTAACTCTGACATAGCACCTTCCTTTCGAACTTACTACCACCGTCTCACCAAATCCTGATATTTCGCTACGATGGGGTTCGAGAGGTATCGATAAATTCTGTTGAACAGGTGTTAGGATAAAACTTCTAGTCGACCCTGTATCAATTAATGCTCGAACAGTGAATTTTTCGCCTAAATGTTCTACGTGGATCAAAGCTGTTGGCAAATTAGTAATTCCGCTGTGTTAAGATAAATTAACTTGAATTGACTCTATTTCATTTGCATTACAAATGGCAGATTTTTCGGATTGAGAATTGGACAAATTCATTTTGTTCTGCATACTTGACACAGTAGGTCTGCCGTCGTCCTGCCGATTCTGTTGAGATGATGTCCTCGAAGCTGGAAGTTTTTTCGACTTGCACTCTGACAATTCGTCTTAAAATGAGTGGATAAAAAACAATTCGCACAAATTTTGTTTGCATATACATACTTTATTCTATCCTTGACTGACAAACCCTAAAAATATTTGCAAAACCGTAATGCATGGTTCTGTTTGCATTTCTTACAACTAAATTTATTTCTTTCGGTTCAATATTGGAATAAAAAACTTGAGATTTGGAGATGTTGTTCTCCCTGCTGGACGACATCCTCAAATTTGTAAAAGTTTCCAGGGTTTCAATTCGTTCAGTCAGAAATTTGCTTAGTTGTTGCCAAGTTTGCAATTCCCTGTGGTTACTCAAGGAGTCTTCCCATGCACGTGATGTTTCTTCTGGGAGCTTTGAAGTGCAAATGAGCATGAGAAAGGTGTCATTATTTCCTACTTCAATTTGAAAAGATCTAATACTGGCAAACCATCGTTTACTGTATTTTGAAGCAGCCTTAAAAACTTTAATGTTTCACTCTGAGGAGTCTGGATGCCATAAATCTTCTTGACTTGATTATTAATTAAAATCCGCTTATGTTCGTAACGATTTTTCAAAGCCTGCCAAGCTAATTCGAAATTAGAATCTACCAACTCATAATCTTTAATGAGCTGGTAGGCCTCCCCCCTCGTTTTGCCAAGCAAATAATATAATTTGTGAGCTGGAACTACAGAATGTTCATTTTCCACCACTGCTATAAAAATATCCCTAAATGCTGGCCATTTGGTGAAGCCTCCTTCATATGTTTGAATTTCGACTGCTGGTAGTTTAAGCGATGACTGACGAACGGCTGTTCCTTTTTGTTCTGGTGCTTTAGCCTTTATCCTTTCCATAATTTTTGCTTTTAAAATTTGATATTGCTCCCAAGCATCATCATATTTCAAAGAAACCTCGTCTTGAAGTTCTTCCTCTTCCTTCATCTTTTCTTCGCCTATGATTAATTCTTCAAAGGTTTCTATCATCTTCAGCCATCTTCTTTCTAATTTCGACTGCTTTACCTCTAAAAGTGAAATCGTCATAGTTTCGGGATCGATTTTTTCAAAAGCAGGGCAAAAGCCAGCTACTTGCTGAAAGTCGTATTTACATTTTCTTTTAGAAACCATTTTTCCTAATTGTAAATCGAAACCCTCAAAATATTTTATACCTCACCGAATTTCCTTGCGAAATAACTGACTTTGTCGATCAACTTTAAAAAAATCGTGAAGAAATTTAACCTCTTGTTAAGGTTTCTCCAAACTCAAACTATTCGCGAAGAATGAAAGCGATGACAAAAAAGTTTAAAAACCGCGTTTAATTCTCAAAAACTGTTATCAGATGATAATATAGCAGTAGCAGTATTTTATTTTCCAAATTTATATTTCCATAAATTCTGTACTTTAGAACCTTGAATTTATTTTTGAATCTATCCAAAAAACTTTTTAAAACTCTAATCACAAAATTTCCTCTAAATTTTTCGAACTCACTTATTGAGACACCTTTTTCTTTTTAAAATTCAAAATATTAAACATGTAGTTTCTGAGTAATCATTTATTTTAAATTGCTTTACCCAAATTGTTTACCACTTGAAGTGCCACCGTGTACAGTTTTCTAAAAAATACCTCTTTTTGGTTCACCCTTTTTATTCCAAAAAAGTGTAAAAACAGTACTTATTGAATTAATCAATTTATTGGTGATGTTCTACGTGGCTGATTGGAACACCCTTTGATTTCCAAAATTATATAAAAATTAGTTTCACTTTTATCGTTGAAATATTAAATTATGTTATTTTAATATTGTTCACTACACTTCTTTTATGTTTTTACCTTCTTTATGCATGTACTTAAATAAAATGAGATTTTTCTGTTCTTTTTATGTATAAAGTTGCCGCTATAAATCCAATTGCACATAAGAAAGTAAGTTGTGGAAACAATTGAAATTGAAACACTTGTTAACAAGTGTGAAGAGTATGACAATTTGTTATATGCTTCTGCTCATGTCAAAAAAAAAATTATCCGCTACTTTCTTGTATTTACTAGTGTTAGTTGTTAAGGGATTTTTGTTGTTAGTGATATTCCCTAAGGAATTTTATTAAATTTGGAGGTTATATTCGAATTTTTCCTTGGATATGATTAATTAATTTTTTAGCACTTTTTAACGAATTTTACCAGAAATTAAACACTAAATATAAATCATTCACTGTACAAACCCAATTAATTCCTTTTGATGAACCTTGTTGATTTTTCACCTCGAGAAATAAATTTTCTGTGAGACACTTCTTCCTTCTGGGAATGGCCAGCAACGCTTGGGAGTTTTCTTCTTCGATGGAACGGGATGCACACCAAAGATTGTTCTGTAAGAAGCCCTCTGTTGATGCCTTAGTTGTTGCGATAGAACAACTATTGTAGATACTTCAAAAAAAAAATTCCGTGGTTGTTACGATAGAACACCTTTTGGAGGCAATCAGTGGACAGGTTTTCCACTAGTTATTCCAATTCTAGCTCTTCTAGGATTTTATCGAAGGACCAAATTGTAGGCTAGACTTTCTACTTAGCCTTTGTATTTTTATAATAAAAAAACTCTGTCTTTTCTTAGGAGGAATTAGGGTTTTTATTGAAGCTTCTTGCTTCTTTGCAGTTTCAACTTAAACTTAAAAACTAAAAGGACCAGAAGGTCTTTAATGAGAAAAAAAGAGATTTAATTAACTACTCAATTATACTCAGTTATTAAATAAAAAAAGACTCAAGTTAGGAACTTCATTATTCATAAATACTAGAAAAGTAGAGTGTTTTCTCTTTATACCCAAGAAAAATAATAGTTAAATATATACAACAAAATTTAATAAAAATAAAGTTGAAGTCGCTTCAACACAGGCAATTCTATAACAGCTGTTAGGAATAATAAATTTTGTTTAAATTATATTGTTAATCTGTATTAGTTTTACTGTTATTTTTTATTTTACCTTTTTTATAGTTATATTTTATGTTGTTTGCTATAAATAATTTAAGAGAACAACAAAATTTCAATAATGTTCAGTTTTATTTATTATTCATCGATCTCGTTTCCATTTAAAATAAATCATGTGTTGAAATAGATAACGGTGTGGTTTGAGGGGTCACTAATTAAAGTTTAAGGACATCCAAGGTCGGATTGGAAGTTTGGAGATAACCATCTTTCTCCCATTTCAGAGGATGTTGTGTTTGTGTTAAATAATTTTTCTTATATGTTCATATTTTTAATTGTTTGCAGTTCGTGGACTAAAATGAGGAAGGGAACACTCCCGAGAAGAAGCCGCAGTGAGCTAGGCGGAATTGCATTTTAGTGCCAACAAACGGATTCCGTAACAGTGCTCAGTTAAAGTAATATATTATTAACTGATGCCGTTTGCCATTGTTCTTAAAAATATGCCTGATTATTTTTTTGAAACACTAAGTAAGATATTTAATGTTTGCATATGTATTGGCTATTTTCTACATAGTTTCAAAAAAGCTAAAGTAACTCCAGTTCATAAATCTAAAAGAGATACAACAAGTTACAGGCCAATCAGTATTCTAAGCCTATTGGACAAAGTATTGGAAAAATTAATCTCAAATGTAAACAGTATTATTATTGACCAACAGTTTGGATTCCTTAAGGAACACTCTATCATTCATGAATTGAAAAGGGTAATTAATTTTATTGAAAATAATACAAGTCAACGCAAAAGTTATATGCCTTGATATTGAAAAGGCATTTGATTCTATCTGGCATGATTTTTGTTGTTCAAACTAAATAGTTTTTATTTTTTCATTTATTTATAAAAAGATTAAATACCTGTTTGCCAATAGAACATAACTAGATTAGTGTCATATCTATGTTTTTAGTGTTATCCGACATGGTCAATGTCTTTACCCCTAATCTCATTTTCTACCCAGTCTATAATGACTGGCCAATCAGATTGGTATTTAATTGATAATGTCCATTGATAAAACATAAAATTGGAACATGGTCTGAATTTAAAATATTTTAATGGGATTCTAATGCCGAAAAAGGTATAGAGGAATTCGATAACAAAATGTCTACTGTAGAAGGTTGAATAGGTAAAACATTTTGTTCAAACCTTGTGAATGAGTGTGGGTAATATATAAAATAATAAGATGAAAGATAATGTTTAAAAAGTACTTTACCAGCAGAGTTGTTTGAAACACAGTTCAAGTGCCGGGAAGTTTAAAATCATTAGCACTGTAAAAAAATACACTGATTGTTTTTCAGGTATTTTGGTTGTGACATTTAAAAATCTCCAAATATTTCGTTTCGTGTGAATTCTACTACGTCTTTACATCTGTACATTAAATATTTTTTTTAAGATTTTTGATGTTGGTGTAGATAGTAATCGATATGGATGAAGTACAAAACACCTATAGAATTTTTGTCTGTCTGTGTTCCCATTGCGAAAAAACTGCTGGATGGGTTTAAAAAAATTTTGTGATGAAGTCCCTTAAAACCTTTGTTCAAATATAGAATCCCTTTTATTTCATAAAAATATGTAATTTCGTAGAGAAACTATATATACCAATGTGAAGTCACCCAATTTTATCGATATAATGACACTAGAACAGCTGTCAGTAGATTTTATTTTTGTAGATGTAAAGTTTTTAACACTGTTTAAAGAACTCTACAAAAAATATTTTAAAACACATTTTTCTAAATTTTAAGATAATTAGAAATGATACGCGGACGAAGTGACTGCCAATAACATTTGAATTGAGATTTTTATCTTTGTTATCTCTCGTTATCAAATACAAATGTACGTCTCTTCACCTAAATTGTTTTCAAGTCTTATAAACTGTTAAAACTTTTTTTTAAACTAAGAATTTTTCATACTATTTCATCAAATAAACTTGTTTTCTTAAAGAATTGGGAAATCCCGGGAATGCGATGATTTTTTTCCAGCTTCCCAGGAAATGAAAAGCTCCGGGAAATCCCAAACCCTAATACGATGAGTAACGCTGCACATTTTCTTGATTTTTGTTTAAATTTATCAGTATTGCTTGAAGCAACCAAAATTATAATTTTTTAATACCTGAGTGTTTTTTCTAATAAATATGAGCTAAGGAAAGGAAATACTCGAAAAATAGTTGTTAAATTGAGGAATGATCGTAATTCACTTAGTGAAGTTGAAAAAATTTTAAATTTGAAGAAGTCAACAGTGCAAACAGACGTAAAAAACTTTCGGGAAATGTACAGGCGCTAGCAGTTTAAAAAAATTTATTCAAAATTTAACTGAAAAATCTTCCATCGATGATAAAATAGATCTCATTTATTCCCTTACTGACCAACTTATATTTATAAATCCCCACTCGCTACAAAATTGTAGCTTTCACTATTCATCTATTGTACTTGTATTTGTTAATCACGCCACTCATAATTCAGCCAATATCCCAGTTCTTTAAATAAACTTTAAATAGAAGTAATGTCAAACTTATGGCAAATTGATTCACGTAGACTTAAAGTAATAAAACTGGTCAGATTCCTTTTAAGACAATAATCAAAAGTGCAACTGTAAATGCCAAATTTTTGTGAAATTCTTAAGAAAAGGTAAATTAAAAAAAAAATAATTAAAATTATTTACACAAATTTCAAATAAATACCAATTTTTACAGGTTCGGCACCAAATACCAAAAGATAATACTTTAGTTTTACTAAAGTTGCAAACGACACTTTTTGCACCTGAAAGTTTCAGGTTCGGAAACAATATAATCTGGACTGGGCGAATCCCACGAAATTAAAAAAATTTAATAGCGGTTTTCACACCGAACTTGTTAGTTTGTTAGTCGTTAATTGTTAATTTTTTACACGCATTTTGTTTTTGTATGTTTAACACGCTACCGGATTAACATTTAACAAATTAACGACACGGCACCCCTGATAAAATAGTTGTTAGTTGGTAACTCACAATCAGCTGTTGCAGTTTCCAAATAAATATAATAAACAAGCCATTTAAGATACATTTCTAAAAAAATATTTGTTTTTTGGTAATTTTTTTATACATTGAGAGTAAGTATGTTAATTAAATGATTTTTTATTTTAATAAATCATAAACTGTTCTTATAGTGGATTACCAAAAGAAAAAGCGCATTCGAACAAAAATGCAAAAAAAGTGGAGTGAAGTGGAGCATAAATTGCTGTTGGATTTTGTGTTGGAAAATGTGGACATTGAGGTAATGTATATGTTTATAAGATTATGCCAATGCCATATACATATGTATTTTCAGAAACCAACTAGTACGATGTACTACAAAAATGTTTGGACCAGACCAAAATTGACGCAACATGCGAAATGCTGCGATGCAAAGTTCGATACTGGAAAGCTATATTTAATAAAGCTGAAGAGTGGCGAAAGACAACTGGTGCTGGAATTGCTGTAAATTATGACTGTAGCACTATAAAGGGTAATTCGTTTAATTATAAATATTTTGCTTTTCTCACCATTTTTTTGAGCGACTTGCAGACAAACTACGAAAAATGTGCCCGTATTATGATTGCCTGGCGAAACTTTTTCACAACAAAACTAACTCAAATGTAATCACGGAATCTTTAACATTTCATGATGATATCGATGTGCCAGATATAATAAAAGAAGATGGAGATGTGATATTTCAAGATTACTCATTTACAGACACAGTTTCCCCTTCAGAATCGGTGTCATTTGAATCCATGCCACAGACACCAGCATCTACATCAACTCCAATTATTAATCGGTCACTAGGCCAAAAATTTAAAATCCGCATGCCGAAAAGCAGCTTAAGCCAACTGGCTTTTATGAAAAACGGCTTTGCATAGAGCAACAGAAAGTTGATTTGGAAAAAAGTAGAATGGAACAAGAGTTTGAAATTAGAAAATTGGAACTGGAGCAAAACGAGAGACTTGCAATAATGGAACTGAAATTAAAATATAACAAAGAATGACAAACCAAAATTGTTATGTGCCTTAATTGTTTAAATAAGTAAGCAACGTATTTGTGATGAATTTATTATTTTTTTTTATAAAACGAAACTTAAATGTTCACCTGATCTCTTAAAATAAGTACGCAACGTATTTGTAATGAAATTATTACTTTATTTTATAAATAAATGATTAACATATTTTTATTTTCAAACTGTGCCTGGAAACATAAGATGGTGTAACATTTGTCTTTTCATTTTAAAGCTAGTTCTACTTGACTCTTCTAAGTGCTCTTCAACTTCACTTTGGTTCTGTGACACCTCTTCAAATAGCTCTATGTTAGTACTACCAACGACAATATTGTGGAGGATGCAGCACACTAAAACCCAATCGTTGCAAAATTTCTGGCTTTCCTCGTTATGAATTCGCATTCGTAATTCTTTAAGACTATTAAACCTGCCTTTTAATATACCAAAACAATGTTCAACTCTTACTCGGAATTTACTATGCTGCAGGTTAAATTGCTTCCTCTTTATTGCATCAAGGTGTTGAGCATTGCTTCTATATGGAGTAATTATAGTATTACTTAATGGATAAGCAGAATCACCTGCAATCCATTCCTGTCCAGAAAAAAATTTGCTTGGCTCCTTATAAAGTGAACAATTCTTTAACATTTTTGAATCGTGGGTTGCACCACTATATCCTGTAACTTAAGTTCATAATCACAAACAATTTGTGCTTTAAGTGCATATATATGGCACCTAGAAAAATAGTCAACGTGATTTTTTACTGGAGCTTCTGCAAGTTTGATTTCAGTTCCGTCCACATAACTAATACAAAACGGTAGTTCACTGAATGTTTTGTGAACTATTTCCAAACGTTCTGTAGAATCTGGCCAGAATATATATTGGTGTATTAATTTCAAAAAAGCACTAAAATTTTTTTTTGTAATTTTAAGAAGTGTGCCGCCGTCACCGATTCCAAAAAATGTAGCAATTTTAGCGATTGATGCGCTTTCTCCAGAGGATCCCAATCTAAACAAAACTATAGCGAGTTGTAAGTCTATTGGAAATTGCTTGACGGTACATTTGGTAAAAACTTTGTCGCTACGTATGAGTGATAGTAGATGAGCAAATTGCTCACGACTAACGCGTAACATCTGGCAGAAACGATTTTCATCCATTGAAGACAAAACATCTTCGCGCCAATGAATTGATTTTGGAACTTCATACACAACTCCTCTGCGACACTTCATGACAGCATGTAAATCTTCATACAACTCATCCAGTACATTTTCGGTTTCATCTTCATCATCGTGGAAAATTTCTGCATTAAAAAATTTTTTGTAAATTAACTTCGATAAATCTTGTCTACTTACCTTCAGCAAACGTTATTTGTGTCAAAGCATGAGTAATTAAATGGTTTACAATTGTTTTTTTTGCACTTTCTCGTGGCATGTTTTATTTTTTTCAGGATAATTATTTGTGACAGATCAATAAATCAGCTGTTTTACTACAAAACTTACCAGAATAACAAAGTTATAAAAAGGAGGTCGTTCACAGTTGGTAACTTTAACAAATTAACAAACTACCGAGTAACAGATTAACAAATTCGGTGTGAAAACCGCTAATATCTTAAATTTTGTTAAAAACTCGCATTAGTCATTAAAGTCAAACACAAATATAGGCTCAAAGCAGTAAAAATATATATATATATATACAACAACCATAAATCAACATCGGGCGGATACACATGTTGTATAAAAAAATCTTTCTTTTTATGTTAAGTTTTGATCTTCTGTTCAGTAAAGGATACAGTGCGCAAACACATTTAATTGACTTGTCACATATGTATTTGACATGTTGCTTAAGCAAAAAAATTTTATCTAGAATTATGCCTAAATATTTAACATTTTTCACTAATAGAAATGACATTTCCTTGGAAGTACAAGTTTTGTGAAGAAATACGTTTTGGCGAATTATTGTATGGAAATATGATAGCTTGTGTTTTGGTATCGTTAACTTTAATTTTCCATGTATTGAAGTATTTTTGGCTTGTGTTTAGCGCCAGTTGCATTCTCTTGACTATTTCGTTTGATACCTTGCCGCAAATTATGAAAGAACTGTCGTCAGCATAAAAAGCTGCTTCTTCTTCTGCGAATATTTATATCCGAGGTATATAATGAATATAGTGTGGAAGAAAGAACGGACCCTTGTGATAAACCTGCTCGTATTTCCCTTTTTCTGACTAAGTCCTATCGACACAGACGACAAATGAACGATTATTTAAAAAGCTTTTTACTACTTTTTGTAAATAAATAAAATTAAAACAAATAAGTTTGAACAACAAACCATCATGCCAGATAGAATCAAATGCCTTTCCAATAGCAAGGAAGATAACTGTAGTATTTTTGCGCTGACTTTTATTATCTTCAATAACTTTGATTACTCTCTTCAATTGATGAATGGTTGAGTATTCTTTAATGATGTTTAAATTAAAGAAATCTACTAATCTTTTTATGCTTTCTGTACTGGATTTACTCTAGCCTTCTTGAAACTTTGAGGAAAATAGCCACTTCTTATATAAATATTATATATTAACTTAGTGTTTCAAAAAATAATCAGGCATGTTTTTAATTACAGTGACATAAATTTCATCTAAAGCTTGGTTGTTATAATTTTTTTATGAAAATAAATATGAATATTTCAATGGCATCAGTTATATATTACTACCACTGTGCAGGGACTCATTGTTAAGACATTCTACGTAATCCGCAACGCAAGTATCCATAGTTGAAATATTACTTGTGGCTATGGTGTGAGATTTTGCAAATGCATCAGCAATTGCATTAGCTTTATCTATAACAGCTTTTAAAATTTCACCGTTTACATGCAGATCAGAAAGCGGTAAATTCTCCTCTTCCTTATAATTTACGCCTAAATTTATTTCTTTGTAGTATTAACATTTAAGATGTATTAGATATTTCTCTCTGCCATGGATTTTTTTGACCAACTGATATTAAATTAAATACTTGATTGCCTGCCATATCATAGTTATTAGTGTTTTCTTCTACTCGATCAATGACGTGGTGCCTAATTTCGTTCTCTACCTAGTACACTAGGTTATACGCAGAAAAAATAACTGGTCGTCTGTTAATAAAAACTTGAATAAAGATGTTCTTAATACTATATGTTATAATTTTTGGTAATAAATTATGTATGTTCTATATTATTTTTACCGCTATTAATACACTTCCGCCGTGAGTAAGCCGTTCCCCTCTGTATGTTTTAAAGCCTCCCAGTTTAAGTTTATGATCCGGGTTTAAAAATGTTTCGTTGAGTAAAAGAATATCAACTTTTTTGTTATGGAGAAATAGCTCGAGCTGTGAAGCTGCTGAAACTGTCGTTATGCATCGAGCATTTCAGTGCATAACATGAACATTTTGAGTAGCGGTTGAATTATATGGCATGTTTAAGCATTATACGCGATACTCTTCATTTTTCAAACTTGTTTTGACATTTTTGAAGTGCAGACTCTGTGTATTTTAATTTGTATTAATAGGATGTTTCCACGGCTTCGCTCTTCGAATTATGATCGCGTAGCATACCGTTTACACGACACATACTACATACTTCGATATGACTTCTGCACAAAAATTGAAACAATATGCAAATAATTTGTTATAAAATTTTATTTTTCGTTTTAATTTTTATTTGTAATTCAGTTCATTTTAAAATGCAATTAAATTATATGTTTTTGTATTTTACGCACACTCACACACCACTTTTGACATTGTTTTACCCTTTTTGCTTACATTTTATACAGCTAGTTCAAAAAAATTTTGATAATAAAGTAGAGAAGACAGAAATTGTTCAATCTTCGTAAAAAGTTTCATACTGAATCGTCTCAAAACAAGGTGCATCGCTCTCGATATTTTGTATGTCGAAGCACTTTGAATCACACATGATTGGCTGTGAATCAAGATTGAGAGAGCAAACCAAGAATATTGGAATATTTAAGTATTATATACAGTTTCAGTTCTTCAGTCATCTATGATCGTTCTTATTTAACCATAAAAATAATATGACAGCATAACTGAATATCAATATAACTTCCAATAGTTTATGAAAAAAGCTGCTAACAAGCACAATAAAATGCAAATTTTTTTAAAAATATTAAAAATATATAGAGGAAATAACTGCGATACTCGTGTACTCACTACCTAAACTTATTTTATTTATTTATTATACTTTTTATTAGAGTTTTTAATTGTTATATTTAATTTAATTTCTAAGCAATAGGTCTTTTATTTTTCAAATATATTTATTTTATTTACTTTGTTTTTCTTTAAAAAGTTTTTATATTTATTTTTACATTTTTGTTGTTTGATGTTGTTTAAATAAATATTTGTTTACCTGATGATGCTTCACAATGGAGTAGGGAAATATCAAAAACTTTTTAATTAATTATTTTTAATGAATGCAAAACATAAAGTTTTGTTTTAACAATGGCTAAAATGCCTGTTTACTTTTGCTTTGCGCAAAAACGACTTAAAAATGTTGGACTTAAAATGGGTATGAATGGTCATTTAAGTTGCATAAATAGAACTTAAAGATAAATGAAAATTATATATGAAAACACAACCTGGCTCTAAGCCGTCGGAGTAGGCACATTAGTAAAGGCCAAGATTTACAATCATACACAAACGTACGATTTAATTACACAAAATTTGACAGATTTCTATGCTACTTTAAAAATCATTTCAAAATGGCGTCGTACGTACCACATTGTTATACAAAAAAGGTGCAAAAAACAGATGCTCTTAATATTTTGATGTTGTTATCTCCTCATCTTCAAAAAATTAACTCTGATCGCATAGAAAAAATCATTTTATGAATTATTTCAAAAGATTAAAAATCGTACAGATCTGTCAAAAATCTTTCACACACATACATTTTTAATCCACACTATCTTACTTTTTTAGCACACATGCAATTTCTGACAGATCTTACGACTGAGTATGATAGTCAATCCTGGCCTTTAATATTACAGTCTTTCATGTTTTACATAAAAAAATTTAAACAAACTGAGACAAAATATAGCATTTTTTATTAAGATCACCATTCGTTAATTTAATTTTAATACAAAAAAAAATAATTAAAAGAATCAAATTTTCCAACTGTCACTTTTGATAATTAAGAAGAAGAATTAAGAATTTTTTATTCATAACTCGAAAACAGTTCCGCGTACCCATATACCGCTATATACGATCGAAAGAGGACCACAAAACCACAAACCTGGTTGGCCAGGGTTCAACCCCTGCGGCAATGAAAAATTAAAAATGTTTTTTTCTGTTTAATGGTATAAATACATATTCAGAATTAACATTAAAACGTGCAGCCTCCTTCGTCGGTACTTTTTCATAGTATATTCGCCGGCGAAGTAAAATAACTAACTCTCTATCTTTCATTACCTGTCGTATCTCTCATCTATCCCTTTCCTAAAGAATGTAGCACGGTTACGAAAATAGCTAAAAAGGTAAATAATACCTGAAGTGCTACTTCTCTTAAAAAATCGATCGTGGTATAGCTTGTTTTTTGAAAGACTGTACGAAAAAAGTTATTAAGCGGCAAACTGTATGTTTTAAAGCCTCCCAGTTTAAGTTTATGATCCGGGTTTAAAAATGTTTCGTTGAGTAAAAGAATATCAACTTTTTTGTTATGGAGAAATAGCTCGAGCTGTGAAGCTGCTGAAACTGTCGTTATGCATTGAGCATTTCAGTGCATAACATGAACATTTTGAGTAGCGGTTGAATTATATGGCATGTTTAAGCATTATACGCGATACTCTTCATTTTTCAAACTTGTTTTGACATTTTTAAAGTGCATCAACAGCATCAAAGAAGATTTCTATTAGCTTACATTTCAACGAAATAGTCTTTTCAACTAAACAGATATATTAAACAAATATCTTATTTTCATAATTTCACGGTTTGATACATGTTGTCTGTAGAACTCAATTAAATACAACGCATCATTCTAATGAGATCTTTTAGTTGTAATTTCCTTAACACTTACCAGCTTTATTTTGTGCCTCTTAAAAAATTCATCCCCAATTTTTTTCAAGTCTTAATTGAGGTAGACGAACTAAAACCATCTTTAAAATTTTGCCGTCCTTTATATCGTGAGTTTGAAAGCAGAATTTTTTGTCCTTAAGTATCTTATAGTATGTTTCCACGGGACCTGCTTCGCTCTCTATTCTTGCTTCACACTCCAGTCATGAGCGAATCTACTTGCTTCGCCATACAAAATTATGAGAGCGAAGCTTGTAGATTCATATTGAATCTACTTACGAAGCATGAAAAATTAATGTCTTCTCTAATTTTTATCGCAAGTTTATCTAAACTAGCTGTATAAAATGTAAACAAAAAGAGAAAAACAATGTTTGAAGTGGTGTGTGGATATGTGTAATATAAAAAACAATTAATTTCATTAAAATTTTAAATGTAATAAATTACAAATAAACAATATTAAAAAGAAAAATAAAGTTTTTGAAAAAATTATTTGAAAGTTATTTCAGTTTTTGTGCAGACGTCCAATCGAAGCATGTAGCATGTGTCGTGTAAACAGCGTGCTTCGCAATCATGAATCGAAGAGCGAAGCAAGTGCTTCATTTTGCCGTGGAAACATACTATTAATCGCGTCTTCGTAGTAAGACAGCAAGTTCGAAATTATTTTTGTTCCAATTGACATTCTTTTAAACATGTAATTCTCACTAATTAATCCAGTTAAAAACTATTTGTAGAATCCATTAATATCGGTGGAACTTCCTCTTTTATTGATGTTTCTTCGCCCTCGGATAACAAATGAAATCTGTGGTTGCTCTTGAAAGGCTCATCGGATACTTTAGAAAACATGTATTTGCGGCTATTGCCCCGGAACTTTTTTGTTTTCTAAATAACCATAGCCGAAAGAAAATTAAGAAATTAAAACAAAAATTTTAGGTTGATAAATTCAATTAAAAGGTTACTTTTATTTGATTGCATTTAATTGTAAAATAGTTTTTTTTAATGTTACAGTAGAGAGGAACTAAACTAATTGAGCAATTGTTTCAAAGTCACATATGTCTTATTATGGAAAATTTATTATTGGCCAATTTTTACTTCATATTTAAATAGAGTTAACTTCACATCATCGAGATTTGCCTATTAAGTTTTAATATATTCACACTTTTAAAAACTGAAACGAATGTGATATAAATTTTTCTTTCAAGTTGATTATTTTAATTTACGTCCAAGAAAATAGCTGACCACAATTCTATTAAGCTATTTTTTGTTTTCGTTTCTATATATATTTAGCCGCCATAAGTTTTTGTCATCTTGACAAAAAAAATTGCTTTAAATTGGCGTGAAGCCTACTCCACAGCCTTCAATTTAAATGAATTTTAACAAGCATTATGTGTGAAAACTTGAAAGGAGAACTTGATCATGTTTCTTGAGGGTTATATAGGGTATATATTGGAGATGACATCTGAGAGGAGAACGTCAAATTCCATCGCTGGGAGAAGTCTGTTACGAGTAGATACACAAATTATTAAAAATAACTCAAGAGTACAATTTTCTATAAAACTTTAAGAAGCTTTTATTAATTTCGTTTAAATACAACAAATAAATTATTTCTTGTCACAAAATACTCAGGCACATGTATATATAAAAATTTTTTAAATTAGTTGCAAGAAAACACCTGTTCTACACGGCTATCAGTGATTTATGCATTCTTATAAGATTAACAGCCAGTTTACAGTACAAAATTTGCCGTCTAGACGAACAAAAACGTTACCGTTTTCCATCTTTGGGTGTTTAAAACGTAAATGACATTTTTTTTTAACGTAACAATGTACCGTGTCGTCTACACTGTCTAAGTAAATTCATGTCTGTGTAAACACAGGCGAAAGATAAATACAACTCGGGGACAAAACAGTACACAAGGATGCCACATCCATAAATTCATAAAATCAGTACCATATTCGCCTGGGAAAATACCCAGGCTACGCATGCGTAGAGCAAAATGGACGACTTCTGCCTTTTTTAATTTGGACGTCGGACAGAGAAGTTGAGGCGAAAGAAAGAAATCCAGGAAAATCAAGTAAGTTACACAGGGAAGTGAGTAGACAGAAGCAAGGTTGAAAAAAAACCTAAATAACCACAAAAGCTTCTGGCACCGTGTTCAATTAATCCCTATCAAAATTACGATATTAAAACCGCTGCAGTGTTAGCGACTGAAAGTAAAGAAAATTCCAGGCAGCCGCCTACAAACGTTCGTCGTCATCTTCTCCAGTTATAAAACGTTCCAGTTAATGGCGAAGTTACGGTAAATGGTGTGGCTGGCGATAAAGTAGCCAATGGCAAGAGTGTGACACGTAAAACAACTTCTCAAGATATTGCCAAATAGAAGTCCAATAGTCTAAAAAGAACGGCATGGCGAGGAAAACGAAACCTAAAAGTGATTTGAAGTTAAACTACAATCAACTAACCGAAGACTTTCTGCCAAGGCTTACAACGGCCATAGACACACCAAAAGTTACAATAACTAGAGCTATAACAAACACAACACCAATAGAAAGGCAACAACAACAAAATATTAAAACACCAAAAATTACAATAACCTGCCTCAAAACGTCAACGTAGCGAAACAATACTAATATTGCCTATAGGGAAACCAAAAACTACTCCAACCAAAGAGCAAACAACAACTACAATAGAAATATCAAAACTACATATTACAACAAAGAGAGTTAAAACAAAAACTACAACAACTAAAACAATAGCAGCAAAAACAACAACCATAGATACAGAAACAACTACAACTATAGAGAGGATACCACTACAACAGATATTTCACCAAACAACACAGCCACAACAATAATAGAAACTCTGAGGTCGGTAAGCTTAAAATATCAGTAGCAGTTTAGTTTATCCTAGCATATATACACCGGTAGAAATAAGATCTAGTAGTGACGTTGGCTTTCGAATACGCGTTGCGAGCTCCTTAATTCAAAATCCAAGTTTCCGTGTAATCGTTTTTTTAAGTTTTTTTGCATTAGAAAAAGAAACTAACATTTGCATTTGACCAAGTATGTTTTGGGCATACACCGCCAACGCGAGTCTATTGAGGATGCAATAAGCTTTTTGGCCTGGAGAGGATCTAAGCCAGGGAGACTATTGCGGATCCAACAAAGTAGCTGCAACAACCCCTTTGAAGTAAAACTTCGCTCGATTTAGAGCATTACAAAAAAAATTGTAATAAAAAAAAAAAAAATTTGAAGTTAAAAGGTATTTCAAACTTACATGGTTTTGTTTTCACACTTTAACTGTCAGTATAATCAAATTCATGAAGCAAAATATATCACGTTTTATATTAAATTATTGAAAAGAATAAACAAATTTCGAAATGTAAAGTAAAAAAACTTAACGCGTATTTCAAAACCTAAAAGACCCGTGTTTTTAAATTTAGTGTTTAAAACAATTAGATAAAATACAAATAAAGTACCTAAGTTAATGTTATATTCAAACTGAAGTCTGTATACTAAAAGAATATTATATTTCAATATAGCAATAGTTTTATTATATAATTGTCATAAATCACATAAGCCTTTGTGTATAATAATGTAAAAACGGTTCGAACCTAAAAAGTATAAGCCACGAGGCATAAGATAATCTGTGAAATAAATATAAGCTTTTTATTATAAATGAATTTAAAAGAAACAAACACGTTAATGTTTTAGTTAACCAATAGGGCTACGAAGGTAGGTATCGAGTGGTGAAGTCTATAAAGGGGCAGTATAAAGAAATATTTAAACTATACTGCCATGGTTAGGGGTGGGATAAGGGTATAACATCTATCCTCACCAGGAATATCGCTATTTTTTTATCGCTAGCACAACATGATAGTACCTGTCGATCAAATAAACTTTTTGTCACTGCAACGTACCACCGCCCAAGCCCGACGAGCCTTAGCCGTACACAAGCTACAAGTTGTCAGCGATGCTGTGACAAAAGGGGGTAAACAAATGTGATCAGAATCGGTTCGCTGATTTGAAACGTGACAGATAAATATTAATAATAAATGGCGCCCAACGTAGGGCACGGCCTTGATTCGCCGTAGAGCTAGTCAAGTTTTCCACATTTTGGTGTAAACTCAAGGTTTAATTAATTCTTTCTTGTAAAGTTAAGCTATTTTAATGAGTCCCGTCCGTTATCAGAGATAACACTGTATTTGCCACTAAGATAGCTGTTTTGGGTTTCGTAACTCTTATTGATCCAAATCAAGGATACTCTAATTGCGACGTACACCTAAACGTAGTTCTTAAGTCTAGTATGGTATGTCCAAACTTGTATTGCTGTAATAGAGAAGTTTGTTGCTACCTACAAGACGACAACGCGGCACAAATAAGAAAGAAAGGTAACCTTTTGTTTAAACCATAGCTCGCTTAGCGATTTTTCTAGTATCTCTTCATCCACTCGATACCTTCATTAGCCAAAGTTTTAATTTTGTAAAATTTTATACACACACCTAACGGTTTTAACAAGTTAAAACGTAACATTAAGTCGGTTTATAATATATATATATCTCAAAAATAAGAGAAAAACTTTACTACTTATCGATATTTTATATGAATATTTTATTTTAACATAATACATAGGCGTAATACAGTAAACCTATTCCTAAATACAGATTTATAAAAAAAAGAAAAAAAATAAGCATTAGTTTTACGACAAAGCTGGACTTTTGATTCAGTCTACCTTGCAATCTTGTATTGATAATTTCGGATTAGTAATTATTTTGGGATATCAATATAAGGTATTAATTCTTAACTAATAATAATAAAATAAAAAGGGTCCCCACTATAATGATACAAAATATAATTTTTTTTTACAAAACTAAAGAAAGTTTGAAATTCAATTTTAATTATTTTGTTTTACAAATACTTTTAAACCAAATTTTTAGGATTAACTTAATAAAAAAAATTTACAGCTTGTTTTAAACATCGTTGCTGAAGAATCGGTTCGCGAAAATAGTATTTGTTTGCGTAGGCATCAAGAAAGAAAAAGGGAAATAATAATAAAAAATAAAAAAATATTTAATAGGGAAAGAATTTAGTATTTCATTTGACTTTGGCGAATATTTAGAAATCAAATTTCGAAATTGTGTTTTGATAAAGTAATTTTCGGCAACATAGTTAGCAATGATACGTACAAGATCGGCTAGTAAAAACGAGGTCCCTGTAATTGCAATGGACCCTAATACAGCCCCGACAACCAGTGCATCGGCTGCAAACACGATGGAAGCTATTCCAGAGGTGACAGACCCTAACGCCACGGTAGTGGAAGTACACCGTTAGGAAGACCCAGAGGCAAGTGGAGAAAGTTTTTCAGCCAATAGTTCAATAGTAACTCCACCATTCAGCAGTATGAGCGCAAGAGGCGTAAGAGAGGCATTCGCTCAACACAACATACCATTAAGACCACCGCAAAGTCAAACCAATTTTCAAGAACCTTTAAGAACAGAAAGAAATATCACTCAAGCTGATTTAAGGAATTTTGAGGACAGGTTATTAGATTTAATACCTAGAATAATTCAACAAAATGCACAGGCTATTCCGAGACCACCCTTACATAGTCACTCCCAACCTCGAAGTTCCGATTATTTACCTGATTTGAGTCAACCACCTCCATCAATTTCGCACCCTTCTCAAAGACAAGTGCAAATTCAGCAGTGGCCCAATACAACTTTTAATCCAACGAACAATTTTAGAAATGAATTTTTAAATCCGTCCGAAGGACAGATACCTCCGTTTACAGCAAACCAGAGGCAGCATATGGGAATAAGTTCGAACCAACGTATAGATAAATGTGGAATAGTCTTCGATGGAACCACGAACACAACTAGCATAGAAGATTTCGTATTTCGTGTGGAAACCCTTCAAGCTGATCATGGATGTGAATGGAGGGATATTTTGAGATCATTTCACCATCTATTAAGAAAACCAGCTTTAGATTGGTTTTGGGATCACAGGAGATTCAATAATATTATGCGCTGGAGTGATTTCAAGTCGGCTCTGGTGACACAATTCCATAGATACGATAGCGATTTTGATATTCAACGGAAGATTCTCGATAGAAGGCAGCAAGGGCAGGAAACATTTGATGATTTCTATAACTCAGTAATACGTTTACGTAATCAGCTTCGTAGTCCATTAAGTGAAAGAGATCTTGTTAATATCATAAAGGGAAACCTTAAGCCTAGTATGGCACAGTTATTATTTTCAATGCAGGTCAGCGGATTAGCACAATTCGCCAAAGAATGCCGTCGAACTGAAAATCTATTAAACAATCATCGAAATCTTAATAGTAGATACAATGCCAGGACAGTCCATGAATTAGAATATGAACGGATGACACCAGAAGAAACTCCAGAAGTAGAAGCATTAGTTAAAACTCCAAGAAAATTAATATGTTGGAACTGTAAAGTAGAAGGCCACACGTTTATGGACTGTGCAGAGGAAAAAAGGAATTTGTTTTGCTACAAGTGTGGACTTGAGAATACTGTAACCCCAAGATGTCTAGTGTGCCAGGGAAACCAAAAGGGGAACTTGTCTCGCGTTGGGATGGAGACACGTTCCAAGGCAACCTATCCCAAGCCACAATAGAAGGAAAACGATCAGATTCAAAACAGTACAAACTTCAGCCCAAGATACTACAAAAACATCAGGAGAGCGATGACACTAACTTATTTCAAATTAGAAAACCGTTACATGTCCGAATCATGGAATATGCGGAGGCAAGGGAGAAAATTTTTGGACCATCTCAGAGGATTTTAAAAACTCGAAACAGATATGCACGGAGAAAAAGAGTAAGAGTTGAAATTTCAACTGCACGTATTTACGAAGAGAACGACAATTGGATATATACATCGATTGTAATCAATGGACAATCAATACAAGGATTGTTGGACAGTGGCGCTTCGGTCACCATACTAGGAAATAGTTGCCTAGATTTCATTGAAAAAGCTAAACTACCTATTTTTCCATTTAAATCTGAAGTTAGAACAGCGGATGGACGTTTGAACCCTATTATAGGCCGTGTAAGAGCTAATATATTCTACAAGAATATGACCCGACCTGTAGATTTTTTCTTAGTCCCGACCCTAAAATTACGTCTATATTTAGGCCTAGACTTTATTAGAGCTTTTAATTTGGTAAAGTTCGAGCTAGACAGCCTGGAAACAGTTGCAGTTGCCAACAAAGAAAAATTATTTCCTAGAAAGCACATTTTACTTCCAAATGAACAAGCAAAATTACAAACTGTTATCGAGGCATTTCCTTGTTTTACTAGGAAAGGATTAGGTAAGACCTCGATGGAAACGCATGTGATAGAAACAGGTGATGCTGTACCGATCAAGGAGAAGCATTATCCGGTATCCCCAGCGGTTCAAAAGTTAATGCACGGAGAATTAGACCGCATGCTTGCTTTAGGAGTAATTGAACCAAGCGAAAGCCCTTGGAATAATAGGGTAACAGTCGTTCTAAAAGGAGACAAAGTGAGAATCTGTCTTGACGCCAGAAGACTCAATATCGTAACGGTGAAGGACGCGTATCCGCTACCACACATTGAGGGTCTATTGAGCCGTCTCGGGGACACACATTTCATCTCGAGCATTGACTTGAAGGATGCGTTTTGGCAGATACCCCTGGCAGATCAGAGCCGAGAGAAAACAGCTTTCACAGTACCTGGAAGGCCTTTGTACCATTTTACGGTAATGCCGTTTGGGCAGAAAGAAATATCACTCAAGCTGATTTAAGGAATTTTGAGGACAGGTTATTAGATTTAATACCTAGAATAATTCAACAAAATGCACAGGCTATTCCGAGACCACCCTTACATAGTCACTCCCAACCTCGAAGTTCCGATTATTTACCTGATTTGAGTCAACCACCTCCATCAATTTCGCACCCTTCTCAAAGACAAGTGCAAATTCAGCAGTGGCCCAATACAACTTTTAATCCAACGAACAATTTTAGAAATGAATTTTTAAATCCGTCCGAAGGACAGATACCTCCGTTTACAGCAAACCAGAGGCAGCATATGGGAATAAGTTCGAACCAACGTATAGATAAATGTGGAATAGTCTTCGATGGAACCACGAACACAACTAGCATAGAAGATTTCGTATTTCGTGTGGAAACCCTTCAAGCTGATCATGGATGTGAATGGAGGGATATTTTGAGATAATTTCACCATCTATTAAGAAAACCAGCTTTAGATTGGTTTTGGGATCACAGGAGATTCAATAATATTATGCGCTGGAGTGATTTCAAGTCGGCTCTGGTGACACAATTCCATAGATACGATAGCGATTTTGATATTCAACGGAAGATTCTCGATAGAAGGCAGCAAGGGCAGGAAACATTTGATGATTTCTATAACTCAGTAATACGTTTACGTAATCAGCTTCGTAGTCCATTAAGTGAAAGAGATCTTGTTAATATCATAAAGGGAAACCTTAAGCCTAGTATGGCACAGTTATTATTTTCAATGCAGGTCAGCGGATTAGCACAATTCGCCAAAGAATGCCGTCGAACTGAAAATCTATTAAACAATCATCGAAATCTTAATAGTAGATACAATGCCAGGACAGTCCATGAATTAGAATATGAACGGATGACACCAGAAGAAACTCCAGAAGTAGAAGCATTAGTTAAAACTCCAAGAAAATTAATATGTTGGAACTGTAAAGTAGAAGGCCACACGTTTATGGACTGTGCAGAGGAAAAAAGGAATTTGTTTTGCTACAAGTGTGGACTTGAGAATACTGTAACCCCAAGATGTCTAGTGTGCCAGGGAAACCAAAAGGGGAACTTGTCTCGCGTTGGGATGGAGACACGTTCCAAGGCAACCTATCCCAAGCCACAATAGAAGGAAAACGATCAGATTCAAAACAGTACAAACTTCAGCCCAAGATACTACAAAAACATCAGGAGAGCGATGACACTAACTTATTTCAAATTAGAAAACCGTTACATGTCCGAATCATGGAATATGCGGAGGCAAGGGAGAAAATTTTTGGACCATCTCAGAGGATTTTAAAAACTCGAAACAGATATGCACGGAGAAAAAGAGTAAGAGTTGAAATTTCAACTGCACGTATTTACGAAGAGAACGACAATTGGATATATACATCGATTGTAATCAATGGACAATCAATACAAGGATTGTTGGACAGTGGCGCTTCGGTCACCATACTAGGAAATAGTTGCCTAGATTTCATTGAAAAAGCTAAACTACCTATTTTTCCATTTAAATCTGAAGTTAGAACAGCGGATGGACGTTTGAACCCTATTATAGGCCGTGTAAGAGCTAATATATTCTACAAGAATATGACCCGACCTGTAGATTTTTTCTTAGTCCCGACCCTAAAATTACGCCTATATTTAGGCCTAGACTTTATTAGAGCTTTTAATTTGGTAAAGTTCGAGCTAGACAGCCTGGAAACAGTTGCAGTTGCCAACAAAGAAAAATTATTTCCTAGAAAGCACATTTTACTTCCAAATGAACAAGCAAAATTACAAACTGTTATCGAGGCATTTCCTTGTTTTACTAGGAAAGGATTAGGTAAGACCTCGATGGAAACGCATGTGATAGAAACAGGTGATGCTGTACCGATCAAGGAGAAGCATTATCCGGTATCCCCAGCGGTTCAAAAGTTAATGCACGGAGAATTAGACCGCATGCTTGCTTTAGGAGTAATTGAACCAAGCGAAAGCCCTTGGAATAATAGGGTAACAGTCGTTCTAAAAGGAGACAAAGTGAGAATCTGTCTTGACGCCAGAAGACTCAATATCGTAACGGTGAAGGACGCGTATCCGCTACCACACATTGAGGGTCTATTGAGCCGTCTCGGGGACACACATTTCATCTCGAGCATTGACTTGAAGGATGCGTTTTGGCAGATACCCCTGGCAGATCAGAGCCGAGAGAAAACAGCTTTCACAGTACCTGGAAGGCCTTTGTACCATTTTACGGTAATGCCGTTTGGGCTGTGTAATGCTGCCCAGAGGTTGTGCCGTTTAATGGACAAAGTTATTCCAGCACGACTAAGAGAGAAAGTGTTTGTCTATTTGGATGATTTGCTGGTGGTATCTCCAAATTTAGACGATCATCTGCTACTACTAGCAGAAGTAGCCAATTGTTTAGAGAAGGCCGGACTAACAATAAATGTAAGCAAGTCAAAGTTTGGTTGTCGAGACTTAAAATACCTAGGATACATCGTTGGTGAAGGATTACTTAAACCTGATTCAGAAAAGGTAAAGGCCATTGTCAATCTACATTACCCCAAGACAACCAAGCAAGTTCGCAGTTTCTTAGGAACCACTGGCTGGTATCGTAGATTTATTTCAGATTACGCCACAATTACGTCACCAATTAGCGATACTTTAAAAAGGGCAAGAAATTTGAATTTCATAAGGAAGCACAAATCGCCTTCGATAAATTAAAGGAGTGATTAATTGCAAGTCCCGTGTTGACGCACCCAGATTTCAGCAAACCATTTTTCATACAATGTGATGCATCAGATGTTGGGATGGGAGCTGTGCTATTCCAGGAAGACGCTGACGGTGGAGAACATCCTATAGCATTTTTCTCAAAAAAGTTCACACCTCCACAGAAAAGTACTCAGTAACTGAAAGAGAATGTCTTGCGGTAGTGGCTGCAGTCAAACGATTCTGCCCGTACGTTGAACTGATGAACTTTATAGTTATCACAGATCATTCCTCTTTAAAGTGGCTGATGTCACAGAGAGACTTAAGTGGACGCCTGGCTAGATGGAGTTTACAGCTGCAAACTTTTTCGTTTGAGATACGACACCGCAAAGGAACGCAAAATATCGTACCCGACACTTTGTCAAGATATATAAATGACGAAATGCAACTCACTGATAATATTTTGGTAGATTTGGCATCACCAGAGTTTGGAAGTGCTGACTATAAGGAACTGATAGACCACGTAAAATAACATGAAAAGAGCCTACCTGATATAAAAGTTATTGACAACTTTGTATATAAGCGAACTATGCCGTACGATGGAAACTTAGATAAGGAAGACCACGCCTGGAAGTTATGGATACCAACCGGGCTGACCAAAAAGGTGATTGCGCAAGCACACGAACCCCCTAGTACAGCACACGGAGGCATCGGAAAAACGATACATCGAATTAGGCAACACTTTTACTGGCCGCATCTAAATGTACAAGTGCGAGAGTTCATAAATCAGTGCAGTATTTGTAAGGAATGTAAACCAGCTAACTGCGTTTTAAAGCCACCTATGGGACGAGAACCTGAGGCTGGGAGGCCATTTCAACGCATATATATGGACTTTTTAGGGCCCTATGTACGCTCAAAGAGAGGCAACTATTTCATCTTTATAGTTCTAGATTATTTCTCAATATACGTTTTTCTAAAAGCAATGACTAAGGCAAGTTCCAAGAATGTCGCAAACTTTTTAATTTAAGAAGTATTCTACAAATTTGGATGTCAAGAAACGCTGATCTCAGATAATGGGCAACAGTTTGTTAGCAAAGAATTTGCCGAACTAATTAAGTCATTTGGAATTGAACACCTTCGAACAGCAAATTACGCACCTAAAGCGAACGCGTCAGAAAGAGTGAATCAATCCGTTTTAGCAGCTATTAGATCGTATTTAGAGGCGGATCAAACGGATTGGGACTTACATTTGTGTGAAATTGAATGCGCCCTGAGATCTGCGGTTCACTCAGCTATTGGAGTGACACCATACTTCGTTTTATTCGGTACCAATATGATAACCCATGCTTCAGCATACAAGCTAGCAAGAAAGCTAGACTTGTTGGAGGATCCAGATAACCGGATTGAGACCAGAAGCGAATTCTTAGAACTAGTGCGTGACAAGGTTAAACAGTCTCTACACCAAAGCTACGTTGCGAATGCTGGACGGTGCAATGTCAGATGTCGCACAACAAGGTTTAAAAGCGGACAGGAAGTTTTTAGGCGCAATTTGTAGTTGTCAGATTTCTCAAAGCAAATATCAGCAAAGCTCTGCAAGAAGTTTGTCAAATGCCGAATCATTAAGCCAGTAGGTAATAACCTGTATGAGGTCGAGAATTTGCAAGGGAAATTCCAAGGCGTATATCATACCAAGGATTTAAAAGCATGAAATGATTAATAACCGGCGCTAAGTCAAACTTATCATATTAGCAAATTTAATTTGCTAATATGATAAAAACTCGAGACCACGCAAGGGAATGTGTACCGTGTCGTCTACACTGTCTAAGTAAATTAATGTCTGTGTAAACACAGGCGAAAGATAAATACAACTCGGGGACAAAACAGTACACAAGGATGCCACATCCATAAATTCATAAAATCAGTACCATATTCGCCTGGGAAAATACCTTTTGAGACAACCATGTATAATGAAGTTGGTGTTTGCTACGCATGCGTAGAGCAAAATGGACGACTTCCGCCTTTTTTAATTTGGACGTCGGACAGAGAAGTTGAGGCGAAAGAAAGAAATCCAGGAAAATCAAGTAAGTTACACAGGGAAGTGAGTAGACAGAAGCAAGGTTGAAAAAAAACCTAAATAACCACAAAAGCTTCTGGCACCGTGTTCAATTAATCCCTATCAAAATTACGATATTAAAACCGCTGCAGTGTTAGCGACTGAAAGTAAAGAAAATTCCAGGCAGCCGCCTACAAACGTTCGTCGTCATCTTCTCCAGTTATAAAACGTTCCAGTTAATGGCGAAGTTACGGTTAATGGTGTGGCTGGCGATAAAGTAGCCAATGGCAAGAGTGTGGCACGTAAAACAACTTCTCAAGATATTGCCAAATAGAAGTCCAATAGTCTAAAAAGAACGGCATGACGAGGAAAACGAAACCTAAAAGTGATTTGAAGTTAAACTACAATCAACTAACCGAAGACTTTCTGCCAAGGCTTACAACGGCCATAGACACACCAAAAGTTACAATAACTAGAGCTATAACAAACACAACACCAATCGAAAGGCAACAACAACAAAATATTAAAACACCAAAAATTACAATAACCTGCTTTAAAACGTCAACGTAGCGAAACAATACTAATATTGCCTATAGGGAAACCAAAAACTACTCCAACCAAAGAGCAAACAACAACTACAATAGAAATATCAAAACTACATATTACAACAAAGAGAGTTAAAACAAAAACTACAACAACTAAAACAATAGCAGCAAAAACAACAACCATAGATACAGCAACAACTACAACTATAGAGAGGATACCACTACAACAGATATTTCACCAAACAACACAGCCACAACAATAATAGAAACTCTGAGGTCGGTAAGCTTAAAATATCAGTAGCAGTTTAGTTTATCCTAGCATATATACACCAGTAGAAATAAGATCTAGTAGTGACGTTGGCTTTCGAATACGCGTTGCGAGCTCCTTAATTCAAAATCCAAGTTTCCGTGTAATCGTTTTTTTAAGTTTTTTTTGCATTAGAAAAAGAAACTAACATTTGCATTTGACCAAGTATGTTTTGAGCATACACCGCCAACGCGAGTCTATTGAGGATGCAATAAGCTTTTTGGCCTGGAGAGGATCTAAGCCAGGGAGACTATTGCGGATCCAACAAAGTAGCTGCAACAACCCCTTTGAAGTAAAACTTCGCTCGATTTAGAGCATTACAAAAAAAAAAATTGTAATAAAAAAAAAAAAAAAAAATATTTGAAGTTAAAAGGTATTTCAAACTTACATGGTTTTGTTTTCACACTTTAACTGTCAGTATAATCAAATTCATGAAGAAAAATATATCACGTTTTATATTAAATTATTGAAAAGAATAAACAAATTTCGAAATGTAAAGTAAAAAAACTTAACGCGTATTTCAAAACCTAAAAGACCCGTGTTTTTAAATTTAGTGTTTAAAACAATTAGATAAAATACAAATAAAGTACCTAAGTTAATGTTATATTCAAACTGAAGTCTGTATACTAAAAGAATATTATATTTCAATATAGCAATAGTTTTATTATATAATTGTCATAAATCACATAAGCCTTTGTGTATAATAATGTAAAAACGGTTCGAACCTAAAAAGTATAAGCCACGAGGCATAAGATAATCTGTGAAATAAATATAAGCTTTTTATTATAAATGAATTTAAAAGAAACAAACACGTTAATGTTTTAGTTAACCAATAGGGCTACGAAGGTAGGTATCGAGTGGTGAAGTCTATAAAGGGGCAGTATAAAGAAATATTTAAACTATACTGCCATGGTTAGGGGTGGGATAAGGGTATAACATCTATCCTCACCAGGAATATCGCTATTTTTTTTATCGCTGGCACAACATGATAGTACCTGTGGATCAAATAAACTTTTTGTCACTGCAACGTACCACCGCCCAAGCCCGACGAGCCTTAGCCGTGCACAAGCTACAAGTTGTCAGCGATGCTGTGACAAAAGGGGGTAAACAAATGTGATCAGAATCGGTTCGCTGATTTGAAACGTGACAACAAATGACAATTGTTTCTGGTTTATGTGCCGCGTATTGTAGTGTGAAAAACGTCAAAACTGTGCGAACCAAAAAAAGCTATTCGTTTTAGACATTTTTACATACATACAATACTTTGCTTACTATACTATATATACATATAATATATGGAATTATACATACATATAATCAGAACACTCACACTTTAAAAATTGTTATATGTTTTTATGAATATTGGTTTAACTTTTCTTATTTACAGCAATTTTTATTTTATAAATACAAAAAAATGTTTACTTTGTTAGATAATTTTGTTTTGTTTATTTATTAAACTCAGCTTTTTAAGCGCCGAAGTAGGGTCACCATCATTTTAGGCAGAAATAAAAAAATTTATATAAAAAAAGTAAATAAAAAACATTAATGAATATATTGGCAATACTTTGATTTGACACAATTTTTATCTATACGAAACACAACGTAAGTTAAATGAAAAAACCGGAACGTGTTACACAGATGCTAGTTATTACGTATTCGTCCATATATCATCCGGTTTCGTTTTGCTCTTGACGTGTTCTGTAAACAGGCTGTAAGAGAAATACGTTATCTCTCTTCTTATATCGGAGCATTTGTAGACTCTGTGTATTTTAATTTGTATTAATAGGATGTTTCCACGGCTTCGCTCTTCAAATCATGATCCCGTAGCATACCGTTTACACGACACATACTACATACTTCGATATGACTTCTGCACAAAAATTGAAACAATATGCAAATAATTTGTTATAAAATTTTATTTTTTGTTTTAATTTTTTACTTTGTTATTCAGTTTATTTTAAAATGTAATTAAATTATATGTTTTTGTATTTTACGCACACTCGCACACCACTTTTGACATTGTTTTACCCATTTTGCTTACATTTTATATAGCTAGTTCAAAAAAATTTTGAGAAAAAATAGAGAAGACAGAAATTGTTCAATCTTCGTAAAAAGATTCAAACTGAATCGTCTCAAAACAAGGTGCATCGCTCTTGATATTTTGTATGTCGAAGCACTTTGAATCACACATGATTGGCTGTGAATCAAGATTGAGAGAGCAAACCAAGAATATTGGAATATTTAAGTATTATATAGAGTTTCAGTTCTTCAGTCATCTATGATCGTTCTTATTTAACCATAAAAAAAATATGACAGCATAACTGAATATCAATATAACTTCCAATAGTTTATGAAAAAAGCTGCTAACAAGCACAATAAAATGCAAATTTTCTTAAAAATATTAAAAATATATAGAAGAAATAACTACGATACTATATTACGATACAAATTAAATAAAATCGAAAACTTTTTAATTAATTACTTTTAATGAATGCAAAACATAAAGTTTTGTTTTAACAATGGCTAAAATGCCTGTTTACTTTTGCTTTGCGCAACAACGACTTTAAAATGTTGGACTTAAAATGAGTATGAATGGTCATTTAAGTTCCATAAATAAAACATAAAGATAAATGAAAATTATATATGAAAAGAAAACCTGGCTCTAAGCGGTCGGAGTAGGCACATTAGTAAAGGCCAAGATTCACAATCATACACAAACGTACGATTTAATTACACAAAATTTGACAGATTTCTGTGCTACTTTAAAAATCATTTCAAAATGGCGTCGTACGTACCACACTGTTATACAAAAAACAGATGCTTTTAATATTTTGTTGTTGTTATCTCCTCATCTTCAAAAAAAATCAACTCTGATCGCATAGAAAAAATCATTTTATGAATTATTTCAAAAGATTAAAAATCGTACAGATCTGTCAAAAATCTTTCACACACATACATTTTTAATCCACACTATCTTACTTTTTGAGCACACATGCAATTTCTGACAGATCTTACGACTGAGTATGATAGTCAATCCTGGCCTTTAATATTACAGTCTTTCATGTTTTACATAAAAAAATTTAAACAAACTGAGACAAAATATAGCATTTTTTATTAAGATCACCATTCGTTAATTTAATTTTAATACAAAAAAAGAGAATTAAAAGAATCAAATTTTCCAACTGTCACTTTTGATAATTAAGAAGAAGAATTAAGAATTTTTCATTGATAACTCGAAAACAGTTCCGCGTACCCATATACCGCTATATACGATCGAAAGAGGATAAAAATATGACTGCTGTAGTCAAAGTGTTAAACACGTTGACCACAAACCTGGTTGGCCAGGGTTCAACCCCTGCGGCAATGAAAAATTAAAAATGTTTTTTTCTGTTTAATGGTATAAATACATATTCAGAATTAACATTAAAACGTGCAGCCTCCTTCGTCGGTACTTCTTCATAGCATATTCGCCGGCGAAGTAAAATAACTAACTCTCTATCTTTCATTACCTGTCGTGTCTCTCATCTATTCCTTTCCTAAAGCATGTAGCACGGTTACGAAAATAGCTAAAAAGGTAAATAATGCCTGAAGTGCTACTTATCTTAAAAAAATCGATCGTGGTATAGCTTGTTTTCTGAAAGACTGTACGAAAAAAGTTATTAAGCGGCAAACTTGTAAAATTAAAAAAAAAAAATCGCTCAAAATTATAATTTTAGTTTTTCGCTTATATCTCGGAAATTATTCCGCGTGCACATATACCGCTATATACGATCGAAAGGGGATGAGAATACGAATCGATCGTGGTATAGTTTGTTTTCTGAAAGACTGTACGAAAAAAGTTATTAAACAGCAAACTTTTAAAATTAAAAAAAAAATCGCTCAAATTTATAACTAGTTTTTCGAGAGTTCAGAGCAGATGCCAAGGTGATACATAAGCATCACAACTTCACCCCAAATATTTTCATTGTGCAATATTACCCAGTTCACATACGTCAAGTTTTCTTGCAGCAATTCTGAGAACGAGAAATATAATGATTTTTCTAATTTTTTATTGCAAATAGAATTTTTTGCAAATAATAAAATTTTTGGTAAAATTTTAATGAAACTACATATTTTGGTAAAATTTTAATCGTTTAGTGAAATTCCAATTTTTTGGTAATCTTCGATTTTGCACAATGAAGATGTTTGGGGTGAAGTGGAGATGCTTATGTATCATCTTGGTGTCCGCTCTGCACTCTCAAAAAACTATAAAAACAATGTTTGAATTGGTGTGTGGATATGTGTAATATAAAAAACAATTAATTTCAATAAAATTTTAAATGTAATAAATTACAAACAAACAAAATTAGAAAGAAAAATAAAGTTTTTGAACAAATTATTTGAAAGTTATTTCAGTTTTTGTGCAGACGTCCAATCGAAGCATGTAGCATGTGTCGTGTTAACAGCGTGCTTCGCAATCATGATTCGAAGAGCGAAACAAGTGCTTCATTATGCCGTGGAAACATACTATTAATCGCTTCTTCGTAGTAAGACAGCAAGTTCGAAATTATTTTTGTTCCAATTGACATTCTTTTAAACATGTAATTCTCACTAATTAATCCAGATAAAAAACTATTTGTAGAATCCATTAATATCGGTGGAACTTCCTCCTGGAGCGCTCCTTTTTATTATCTACATAAATGATATGGAAAATGTATTAAATAAATGTGAGATGATACCCTTATGCAGATGATACCCTTATATTTACAGAAGCCCCCACAGAAGAGTTATGTTATGAAAATCTAAATAATAACATCAGTAATATAAATAAATGGTTGAAGATGAACAAACTAAAATTGAATGAGAACAAGACTAAATTAATGGAATTAAGTATGAAAACTGACAGAATATTCAAGATAAATAATGTGACTATAGAAAAAGTAAATACAATTAAATACCTTGGTTTCTTAATAGATGAATGCTTAAATTTTAAGGAACACATCGAATATATATGTAAGAAAATTGGTAAAAAATTGGATTTTTTAAAAGATTAAGAAACAAAGTTTCAATATTAACGGCTATAAATATATATAACACAACAATAAGACCACATTTTGAGTATGGCTCAACTATATTATTTACTTGCTGCTCAGACAATCAAATAAATAGACTGCAAAAACTACAAAACAAAGCTATGCGCTCAATTTTGAAATGTCACCGTTTCACGTCAATAAAATATATGTTAGATACACTAAAATGGTTAAATGTACATCAGAGACTACAACTTAACACAATATATTTTATTCAGAAAATGAAAATGAGAAAATCACCAGAATATCTACTTGAACAAATAAGATGCGTTGGCGAAGTTCAACCCTACAACCTTCGGAATGCCTTGGACTTTAGACCCCAGAGGACTAAACCTTTATAGCAGTATGCCAAATAATATCAAAGATGAATTTAATATAAATCTTTTTAGAAGGAAGACTGTCAATTTTATAAGAAATATTGATCTGTGATTTAATCTATTTTTATTCAGAATTTATTCAATTTTTCAATTTGTTAAATGAAATTAAAATGAAATGTATTTGAAAGTATTATAAATACTACTAATAAAGATAATAATAATAATAATAATTTTATTGATGTTTCTTCGCCCTCGGATAACAAATGAAATCTGTGGTTGCTCTTGAAAGGCTCATCGGATACTTTAGAAAACATGTATTTGCGGCTATTGCCCCGGTACTTTTTTGTTTTCTAAATAACCATAGCCGAAAGAAAATTAAGAAATTAAAACAAAAACTTTAGGTTGATAAATTCAATTAAAAATTTACTTTTATTTGATTGCATTTAATTATAAAATAGTTTTTTTTAATGTTACAGCAGAGAGGAACTAAACAAATTGATCAATTGTTTCAGAGTCACATATGTCTTATTATGGAAAATTTATTATTGGCCAATTCTTACTTCATATTTAAATACGAGTTAACTTGAATATCACATTATCGAGATTTGCCTATTAAGTTTTAATACATTCACACTTTTAAAAATTGAAACGAACGTGATATAAATTTTTCTTTCAAGTTGATTGTTTTAATTTACGTCCAAGAAAATAGCTGACCACAATTCTATTAAGCTATTTTTTGTTTTTGTTTCTATAAATATTTAGCCGCCATAAGTTTTTGTCATCTTGACAAAAAAAATTGCTTTAAATTGGCGTGCAGCCTACTCCACAGCCTTCAATTTAAATGAATTTTAACAAGCATTATGTGTGAAAACTTGAAAGGAAAACTTGATCATGTTTCTTGAGGGTTATATAGGGTATATATTGGAGATGACATCTGAGATGAGAACGTCAAATTCCATCGCTGGGAGAAGTCTGTTACGAGTAGATACACAAAATATTGAAAATAACTCAAGAGTACAATTTTCTATAAAACTTTATTAAGCTTTTATTAATTTCGTTTAAATACAACAAATAAATTATTTCTTGTCACAAAATACTCAGGCACATGTATATATAAAAATTTTTTTAATTAGTTGCAAAAAAACACCTGTTCTACACGGCTATCAGTGATTTATGAATTCTTATAAGATTAACAGCCAGTTTACAGTACACAATTTGCCGTCTAGACGAACAAAAACGTTACCGTTTTCCATGTTTGGGTCTCGATGGGTCAAATTTTTTTTACATTTTTGTTATGAACAACAATAATACTCCTTTTTTTACAACTCTGTAAAAAAAGTATTAAGATTATCCGAGTTTGTTATCTTCTCCTACGTATGTTTATTGTCTCAACGAAGAAACGTTAGTCTGGCATCACTATTTGGAGCAGCAAACAAAAACAGCAGCCATTTTGTAGCTTTCAGGTTATTGTAACAAAAATCCAGAAAAGAAGTGTAAAAAAATAATAAAATTGAAAATGTTAATCTACTTTGTAAAGAAATAAATATGTATCAAAAAGTAAATAAGAAATGGAAACGTAAGTGGTTGTATGTTCTTCAATCGGGTAAATTTTAATATTCGGGATTATTTAAAATAGTGTCGTTTTGTGTATGCGTGTGAAAATAAAAATCTAAAAAGAATGTATTTGTAATAAAATGAATAAAAATTTAAGGTAAAAAAAAATTTAAGAAAAGTTTAATAATTATGTAGGTATGTGTACCTATATTATATATATATATATACGTTAGGTGATTGTTAGATTAATGCAATAACGTTTCCATGTGTATGTACTATGTATACATACATATATAAATCCAATGTAAGGATTTGGCTCTGTGTTTCTATATGTTCGTGTATGGATATATGCAAGTAAAAATCTCTATGTACATATTTAAGTTTTGATTGTAATGTAAGCCTTATTTATATCGCACATTTTTCTTTTTTAAATACTTTTAACCATAAATGTCCCTATGAAGGGCTCGGTTAGATAAATGAATAAATAAGTAAATAACCTATGTATATGTATGTAAATATGTATGTACGTAAAAGAACTATTGTACAATTTAAGTTTTGGAACAATTTTTCTTGCTTTTCTATGTACATACCATACTCCTGTAAAATTTCAATTAATATTTTCTATATGTTAATTTCCAGCGTATGTTTGCCGTTTTGGATAAAACTGTATGTAAAGTTTTATGGACTAATCTGTACAAGCTTTAAGGAACTAATAACTTTAGAGTCAAAACCATTTTATAATTTTTTTTTACCACAATTTTGAATACCCAGAAATATTTGCATACAAAATCTATTAGAGTTAAGTTTTTTAAACCAATTTTAAACAGCTACACCGATTCTGCAAATACATTGTTAAAAAATAATATGTCTCGGGTGATGTGAACGTTTTTTTTGAGCTCTTGCAGAAATATATTTTTTTTACAAGAAATCCATTATAAATAATGGATCTGAGCTGTGGGAAATGCAGTTCCATATGCAGGGATTCAAATAGAGTGCAGTGTCGGATTTTGTGGAAAATACTTTCATTTCAAATGTTTCAACTTATCCAAATATGAATATGATACTATGTTTAAACATAAAAATATAAAGTTCTTTTGTGATAGTTGCTTAAATTTTATAGAAATTACGAATGAAAATTATATAAGCCTTATTAGTATCGTTAAACAGAATGATGAAAAAATTACTGAAGAAATAATTAAAACTAATAAATTGGTTCAAGAAAAAGTTGAAAAAGCAAAAAATGAAATTTTTGAAGAAATTAAAAGTAATCAAACTGTTGTTGGAAGTGAGACATATGCCAGTAAGTTAAAAACAACAATAAGTATGCCCGTTATTCTTAAACCCAAAAACAAACAAGACAGTGTTTCAACAGAGAAAGATGTTAAAGAAAAAGTCAAACCGTCTTCTCTTAATATACATGTAAAAGGGATTGCAAAAAGAAATAATGGAGCTGTTGCAATAAAATGCCAAAATGATAATGGGAAATGAATATGAAGTACAAGTGCCAAAAATGAGAAAACCTAAGATACTAATAACTGGAATGAGTGAAGAAATTGAGAAAAGCAGAATTATTGAAGCCATAAAGAAACAAAATGATATTGAATGCAACTATTTAGAGTGTCTCAAAGTTTACAAATCTTACAGAAACCAAAGAGTATATAATGCAATTGTAGAAACTGATGGATGTGGTTTTGAGGCTATTATGAAAAAGAATAAAATAAATATTGAGTGGGATAGGTGTATGGTTTATGAAAGCTGTAATGTATTAAGATGCTTCAAATGTTGGGGATTTAATCATACAGCAAAAAATTGCAATAATGACAACCAAATTTGTGCAAAATGTAGCGAAATTGGTCACTCATATAAAGACTGTAAGAACGATTTTATTAAATGCATAAATTGTATTAAAGCAAAAGAACGCTTAAATCTAACTGGCATTGATATAAATCATGATTGTAGAAGTGGAGATTGTCAAGTTTTGCAGCGCAAGAATAGATTGGAAGCGGAAAGAATAGCTTACTAGCAACCAACAGCAATTAAAGGAATGTATCTTAACATTGGGGGACTAACAACAAATTTTGATCAATTAGAGATAATTTGTATCGAAGAAAAACCCGATTTCATGTGTTTAACCGAAACTCATTTAACAGATATGTTTGAAGACTCTGAATTTTCATTAAATAATTTCAACTTGGTTAGATGTGATAGTGTGTCAAGGCATACTGGTGGTGTATGTTTCTACATTAAGAACACTTGGCAAACCAAGATAGTGGAAAGTAATTCTATAGATAAAATGTATTGGTGGCTAAAGATTGAAATCAAAAACAAATACCATACATATTCCTTAATGGGTATCTATAAATCACCAGATAAACAAAAATCACCAGAAAATGTTTTTATTGATTTTCTTGATTCTGAATTGGAAAAAAATCAACGCTGAAGAGAATTACATCATTATGGGTGACTTTAATATAAATTGGCTTGAAAATAATTATTCTAAAAGTAGATTAGAAGAAATAATCAGTGATAACTACTTTAGACAAATAGTATCACAGCCAACAAGGATTGCGTGTTCAAGATCGTCGTTAATTGACTACGTGATAACAAACATAGAATTTGTCAGCGCTACAAATAACATGAATATGAAAATAAGTGATCATGAATCGGTAGAAATAATTATCCCTATAGAAAAAAAAAGTAAAAAATTCTAATAACGTCAAAATGAAAATTTTAAAATTTGATAATAATAAATTTCGTAATAACCTGACATTTGAAGAGATAAACTTAGTTTATAATAATTCTGACTTTAATGAAGTGGCTAACGAATTTATTACGTGTATTAATAACGCACTTGTTCCGTTGATAAATACTAAACAAAAAAACTCTCGTTCTGCAAACCCCTGGTTCTCAAATACCCTAAAGCGTTTGAAGGAAGAAAAAATCCAAATGTATCAAATGGCCATGTGGTTTAATAACGTTTACCATTGGAATAATTATAAGAGTTTCAGAAATAAATATAAAAATGAAATATCAACTGCTAAAAATAATTATATAAATAATAGAATTAGTAATTGCACAGACCAAAAATCTATGTGGAAAACAATGAAATCTATAATACTTAAAAAAGAAAACACTAAACTAAAGGAAATAAAAATTGATGGTGAAGACATATCAAATGAGCAAGAAATGGCAAACAAATTAAACTCTTTTCATTAAAAGTGTTGAACATATAGTAAACAGTATACCATATATTACATATGAAAATATTATAGAAGAAAATCCTAACTTCATTTTTAAATTTGAACGCGTCGATAACGGCATACTAAAAGAGACTATGACAGAAATGAATAGTAAAAAGGACCACAATTTCCTCAATGTAAAGATGCTTTTAAACAACTACGACATTCTTGGGTTACAGTTGAAAAGGTTTATTGAATTGCCGCTTCAGACGGGAGAATTTCCAGAATGTTTGAAAGAGTCATGTGTAGTACCTATTCAAAAAGTTAAAAATACTACCGATCCTCAAGAAATCCGCCCAGTAAATATGCTGGTGACTATTAGCAAAATATTGGAAAAAATGGTACATTCTCAGTTAAATAGATATTTTGAAAGAAACAAATTACTAAGCGAAACCCAATCGGGGTTTAGAAACCAACATAGTTGTGAATCACTTCTTAACTTCGTAATATCGCAATGGAAAACAGAAATATACAATAAACGATATATAGTAGCAATCTTTTTAGATCTAAAGCGTGCATTTGAAACAGTTAACAGACAAATTTTATTGAATAAATTAAATAAATATGGTATAAAGGGAATGGAATTAAAATGGTTCGAAAGCTACTTAAGTAATAGAAAGCAATGGACAAAATGTGGCGATTGTTTTTCAACTGTTGAAAATTTCAATATCGGAGTACCCCAAGGAGCAGTTTTAGGAACTTTGCTATTTTCAATCTATATAAATGACTTCGAAAAAGTTTTAAAAAAAGCAAAAGTATGCATGTTTGCGGATGATGCTCTTATTTATATAAGTGGTACAATAATTGAGGAATGTGTTCGAGAATTAAACTGTGAACTACGTGTTGTGGAATCATATCTAAAAATGAACAAGCTGAAGTTAAATACAACTAAAACTAAAGCTATGGTAATAAATGAATGCACAGATGAGAATATACTGATTGGCGGGGAAACAATAGAGATAGTAGATGAAATTAAATATCTTGGTGTAGTTTTTGACAATAAACTAAAATTTGATTCACATTTTAATTACATTTGCAAAAAGATTTCCAAAAAAATTGCCTTTATGAAACGAGTTCGTAATAAAGTGTCTACAATAACGTGTATAAAAATATATAACACTTTAATAAAACCGCAATTTGAGTATTGCTCTACACTTTTATTCCTAGGGAACCAGCAGATGAAAAATAGATTGCAAAAATTGCAAAATAAAGGAATGAGGTGTATACTAAAATGTCATAGACTAACAAATATAACGTATATGTTGCAACAGTTGAAATGGCTATCAATTAACCAAAGAATAATATTAAACGTGCTCATATTTGTTCATAAAATAAAAAATGGAATGCTGCCCACATATTTAAAAAATCAGCTAGTATATGTTACGGACGTTCAGCCATATAATCTGCGCAATAACAATGATTTTAGGCTAAACTTCAGCTCAAAAAATTTTTACCAGAATCTTTTATTTTACAAAGGTCTTAAACTATTTAACTCAATTCCTTCCGAACTGAAAACTGAAATAAATTTTTTTGCATTTAAACGTAAAGTAACATCATATGTTAGAGAAAATTTTATATAATTTCATAAAAAGATTTAAAAAATACAAATTGTAAAAAAATGAAAATTGTAAAAATGTGTTTTTTAATAGCATAATGTGCTAAATAAATATATAAATAAATAAATAAAAAAAATAAAAAAAAGATTCTTAGAAGCTTAATGTTCTGAAGGGAAATATATTTTTCTACTATTAATAGCGGCATTAAAAATGTATAGCAACATCGGAGAGCTTAATATTAAGAATTACTCAAGCTGGATTCACCATTTGTTTTGGACAAAGTTTTTTTGAAGAACAATTCAATAATCTTGAGCAAAGTAATAGCTGGCATATGACACAATTTGTAAACCAGACATATTAATGACCGCACATGAGCAACTGAGAAAAATGTTTTAATTTTTTAAAATTGTAAAAGGATGAAGAAAAGTGCTCTGTAAACTCGGAAAGCCCAAAATCTTGTAAAGTACATCAATAAAAAAGATATAATATAGAAGTGATGCACTAAAACAGATTTTTAAACAAGGGTTATCAAAGGGCTATGTTAACTTATGTGTGTGAGGATAAATTTTTATTTATGTAACCGGCCGTAGTGGGCCATATATGTTTTAAAGTATTTACAGGAAAAAAAATATACAAAATAATAAAAAATAACAACAAAGAAATTCTTATAAGTATACTTCTGAATTCTATATGTTAAAATCTAAGGAGCACGAACATAATGCGAAAAGACAAAGCTGTTGTACAAATAACTGTGTTCCATCAGATAAATAACCTTATAAATCACTAAAATTAGCCTCAACTTGACACGGAAGAAGAAACTTGAACTCGTATCCACAATCTATAAGTTGCCTTACATTCCTGTTGACTGTTTTATTGACTTCTTTTAGAGTTGTACGTTTAGTTGATGAATAAATTTTTAATACCGTAATTAAAAATTGAATGAAGTAATGATTTAGCAACCGTAAGTCTAATGGTAGTAGGAAAATAGAGTCGCAAACTATCAAATCTCTTTAAAACAAGACATACCTTAGATTTTAACAGGATTATGTGTTTACCAAAAGTAAATTTTTCGTTTAGAATAATACGGAAGCAATACATATGATCAACCAATTTAACATCTATGCTATGCATTTTTAATTTAAGCAGTTATTAATTTTTTAAACTAATATTATTAATATTCACATGAAAAAAAAATACTTGTCATCTACAAATCGGTTCTGTTTAAATAATAATAACTTGTTTAACTAAAGAGCTCTGTTACTTATTTTAATTATGATTGGTAATTATTTTATATGTGGTTAACTTTTTATTTTTATAATTAAGGTTAGTAATGTTTGAAGTATAACACCAAGTCCCTGGCTGTGAATCCGTATTAATCAAACTGTTACGATGTTATGGTTCTTTTCAGCTGCGTTTATTTACCGCATGGTTCTTTGGATTTATTTAAAAATCATCATTGTGATTTAGTAAAGGTTTACCAATAATTTGTAGTTGATGACTGAGAGTGTGAAAAAAGCTCCTTCAGTTAGTTATGTTTTTGACATCCTAGATTGTAGATTTCAGAACTGTATAGGTTATATTTAGAATTATAATAGGTTTTAACTAATAGAACTAAGAAAAATGTGAAAGCGAGAATTTCCCCATATGAAAATTTTTTAAATTCCCAAGGTGCTGCTTAGCGGACTACAGTGGGCAAAAGCCACGTATTGCAGATTTTTTATTATTAAATCTTTATTTATATAACTGAGCCCAAAGGTCCTTATATAGTTAATTAAATCTAGTAACAATAGAAAAATATACTGTTAAAATATCCATGATTAAAAATAAGCTTAGACATATGAATAAATAAATTCTATGAATTCTAGTACTATAATTATAAATAAATTTGTAATATAACAAAATTACAAATGAATGCAATAAATAAAGTTTGCAAGATATTTAATAAAGTAAAAATAAAAAAGCCCAGATATTTCACAATATCTCAAGTACAAAATATTTAGCAGGTTCCACTATTTTGGATTTAAATCCAGACAGTGAATAAGAAAATTATCTAAACTCTCTTGGCAAGTTATTCCAAATTCTCGACACCTTTTTAAAAATATTTGAACTTCTTATGGAAAAAATATTTTGAGGGTTTCTAAGAGAATGAGAAAATTCAAAATTATCTACAACATAGAAAAGTAACCATTTTCAAAAAATTTCAAAAGACAAGTCAAGAAAATTTTTTGTGTACAATGTATAGGTTAAATTCAGAATTTTTAAAGGTTTTGAGTAGAGATCACAATCAAAAAAAAAAAAAAAAAAAAAAAAAAAAAAATGCGAAACAAAGAGAATCAAATGAGAAATATAAACATGTTGAATGAATCAAAACATTGCTTTTAAAGAGAATCGTAACATTACTTGATTTGTTTTTTTTTCAAACCAAATTAAATCAAAATAAATAACGGTTGATTTGTCAACATTGTTATTATTTCAACAAAAAAGACACGAATCACAGTTGTGATTCTTTCGTCATGAAATGAGGGAAATATAAAAATTATTTGGAATATGTACATTTTAAGCCTAATATATGCCTGTTTGTATGCATATTGAATAACAAAATGCGGTTTTAGAAATAAACATAAATAAAAAATTAATACGAAGCTTTTAAAGAATTATTTTGTATATTTAAGTTATTTTTCTTATATTGTAAAAATAAAGTTTTTACAACAGAAGTTCTAAAAAGTAGTTTAAAAACTTATACTTACATAAACTTACATACATATATAAAACTTTAGATTTCATTTTTATACTCTGTGTTTGGATGTACATATATTTATACAAATAACATTAATATCAAATAATATCAATTATAAATAATATCATTTTAAAAAATCTGTTTCTTTTGTTAAAATGTTTTTCTAAGATTTTAATTTTTAAACATTATTTTCCTTAGAATTCCGATAGTTACTTGCTCAGATTGTTTTTGATATGGCAATATATGCATGTACAGTACATATACCTGTCTTCATTTATACTGCTATGCATTTATCCCCGGCCTGACTTTAATAAAAATAGCTGAATAGTAACTTATGCAACTGCCCTCGTATTTAGTGAAAAAATCGTAATGTCTCAGTGTTACGCGAACAAAACACCTACGAAGTTTCGCAAGAATCGGTTATACCTATAAAATAATTACAAAAGGCCTTATATATCTGACCTCGTATACTTAAAGATAGATTACTACTTAACATTACATTAAGTAAGCACAAGTATAAGTTTTCATGCGTCGGTCAATAAATAGTAGTTTCAAAGTAACTTAGGCAACTGCCCTCGTATTTATTAAAAATATAGTAATGTCTCAGTGTACGGGAACACAACACATGTACGAAGTTTCGCAATAATCGCTTATAATACCACCGTGCTTGTTCGTGTGTAAAGAATAAAAAGATAAATAAAAAAACTTGGTTAAAAAATTTTGAATTAATTTGTTTTATTTGTTAAATATTACCTTTTTTCAACAATTGGGGTTTGTTCTCGTTCAAATTGCTCTAAACGAATGAATATTTTTAGAAATTGAAAGATGGCGACACAAGTTTAATTAAACCGTTAGCGGTTTTACTCGTTAGAATCCAAATTAATACTCCGAAAATACAAAGTTGATAAAACTGGAGTATAATTTAGATTCAAACAGAATAATAAAAAGGTGAATTAATAAAGTCACAAATTGAAGACATTTTACATTAAACAGTGCTTAAAGTGGTAAGCACGTTGACTACAAATCTGGTTGTTTCAGGGTTCAAATCCTGCGGCAATCACTTCAGGCATTAAAACATATTTAGTTATTTTTCGTAGTCGTGCTACATTCTTTAGGAAAGGGATAGATGAGAGATAAAACAGGTGGTGAAAGGAGAAAGATAGATAGTTATTTTACTTCGCCGGCGAATCTGCTATGAGAAAGTACCGACGAAGGAGACTGCACGTTTTTTTTGTTCTTTCTGGATATGTATTTATACCATTAAACAGAAAAAAACATTTTTTGTATTTTGATTGCCGCAGGATTTGAACCCTGAACAACCAGGTTTGTAGTCAACGTGTTTACCACTTTGACTACAGCAGCCTCAACTGAACAGATGTGTTAGTTTTCATGCGTCGATCAATCAAAAGTAGCTAAAAAGTAACTTATGTAATCGCCCTCGTATCCAGTCTAATTATCGTTATGTGAAATTTCTATTGGATGTTAGGACGATATGGCCTAGGATTTTTTGATTAGAAATATTTTAAATTATTATTGTTATTTATTTATTAGTAGTATTTAAATATTTTTGTATTACATTTTGTAAATATTTATATAAATAATTTGTTAAAGCTATAATTTGAATTTTGATCTCTAATAAAACTAACAACTGATTTTCTAAAACTGTTAATATTTTTTTCATTTTTTAAATTATTAGTATAATATTTTCTCAGTCCTTTGTAGTATAGCGATCGTTGCATTGAATTTGTATCTGATCGTTGCAATCTGAAATCCTGGTTATTTCTTAGGTTATATGGTTGAACTTCACCAACATAACGTATTTGCTCTATCAGGTATTCAGGTGCATCACCTATCTCCATCTTAATAAAGGTTAATGTGCTTAGCTCCAGTCTTTAATGTATATTCATCCCGTTATCAAATCAAGCATTAATTGTTTTAAGGTGAAACGATTGCATTTTAGAATGGTTCGCATTGCTTTGTTTTGTAATTTTTGTAGTATATTTATTTGATTTTCTGTACAACACGTATATAATATCGTAGATCCATATTCAAAATGATTATTAGTATTATATAGATTTATTGCTGTTATAATTGATAGTTTGTTTCTAATTCGTTAAAAAAAGCCTATTTCCTTTCTGATCTCTTTACAGATATATTCAAGATGTTCTTTAAAATTTAATTCGTTATCTATTATAAAACCAAGATATTTTTTACTATTTAATTTTTCTATTATTTCATCATTTATTTTAAAAGTTATGTCGTTGTTCATGTTTATATCTATTATTTTTGTTTTATTTTCATTTAATTTTAGTTTATTTATTTTCTACCATGTATTAACCTTATTCATATCTGTTTGTTAGTTTTTATAACAAATTTCACACTTGCTGCTTCCGAAAAAATCAAAGTATCATCAGCATAGTGAACTTTTTCACAATTCTCCAAAACCTTTTCTATATTGTTGATATATATGATGAATAACAACTTTTTATCATTTGCATTTTGTTATTTAAGTATGATTGAAACCATTTCAGTTCATTGTCCTTTATGCCGCACTTGTATAATTTCTTATTGAGATATCAGAATCTATTGTTTAAAATGCTCTTGCTCCAAAAATAATGCTAAAATTTTATTGTTTTTCTTCATAAACTTCCATCTGTTTATTACATACTTTAAAGCAGTCTCACATGAGTGTAATTTTCGGAAACCAGATTGGAATTTCGATAAAATTTTGTGTTTTTCTATATATTCTTCTAGTTGGTTTTTTACGACTTTTTTACGACTTTTTCGAGTATTTTTTCACATGTTTTTAGTCCATTTACAGGCCGGTAATCTTCACACTTTACGGTCTTTTTTACTTTCTCAATTGGTTTAATTATCGATACCTTCAAGTTAGTTGAAAATGTTCCTCACTAGTGAATTGTTAACTATTTCGAGTATTGTATTGTCTAACATGTCCCAGTTATCTAATATTATTTTATTATTTACTCTATAATAGTCGGGGTTTTTATTTATTTCTTTACATATAATTCTTAATTCTTGTATATCTATTGCACGAAATATAAACGTACTGTCTACCACAGATATTATATCATTATATTGCACATTATCGATGGATTTATTAATTTTTTTAATACTATCTAAAAATAATTATTAAAATTTTCGGCTATTTGTAAATTATCATTATATTCTATATCTTTAAATATCACAGTTTTTATCACAGATCTAGGGGGATTTCAATACGAATTCTTTTATTTGTCTTCACATTTCCTTTTGGTTGTTAGTATTACTTATTTTGATATTTATGTATTTGTTTTTTTTTTCATTTTCAGTTTTAACTTTATAACTATTTCTAATAGCTTTATATATATCCCACACCTCTTTGATAACTAGAAATTTTATCCCTTTTCATAGATCTGAGTTCACTGCTAAACGATTTACTGTTATTATTATTATTTTTGTTGATTTTCTTCTTTATGGTTAACTTTTTTATCGCATTTTCTAAAATTAAATCAAAATGGTTAACACATTCGTTCACATTATTTAGTTCATTACACTCTAAAATTGCACATTGTTCATTTCTACATCGATTTCTATTATATTTGAATATCTCCTTTTCTTTTATTTCTCCATTAAATACATATCCATTATTTATAATTATGTCAATAGATTCGTGATTGGATATTTTGTTATTTGTATTATTTTGTATTGATATATTTTTATTATTTGTCTATTATTGTTTTTGAGTTTTTTGTTATCCTAGTGCACATGTTCGTTATTTGTTTAAGCCCATTATCACTCATTATGCTTTCCAATTTATTCTTATACAAATCCTTTCGCCAATCTATATTAAAATCTCCTACTATTATAATATCACAGCTTTCTTCGCTCACTTCTTCTAATATCTCTTCAAAATCTTCACAAAATTCTGCTTTTTGGCTACTTGGTGATCTGTATATCGCAGTTATTAGAAATGATGTCTTTACATACTTTGCTTTATAAACACTTATCCGGTATATTGTATCTTTTGTGTGTTGGTTAATTTTCATGATGTTCCAATGTTTTTTGAAATACAAACTTACTCCACCAGTTTTATTTGACATAGATAATGTAATATAATGATTGTAATGTTTTAATTCTATCTCAGATTCATCCACTGCCTCTGTTAGATGTATTTCAGATAAAACAATAAAATCTGGTTTAATTTCTTCAATAACAATCCCTAGTTGATTAAAACTTAATTGACACTTGTATTTTAGTATACATCCCATGCAATTGCTTTCGTTGTTAGGTCTCGAGACCCATCCTTCTCTTTTTTAAACTAAGTTTATTTTGATAAACCGGACATTCTCTATTATTTGTTCTGTGGATTTCATCCAAGCGTAAATTGAGTCTTAAGTTTTCTTTTTCACAGTTAATACATTTATTTACATTTCTATATTGTATTCACTGCTTTTATGTTTTCCATGGCATTTATAACAAATTTCTTCAAAATATAAATACTATCTGCAGAAACATGTATGTACGTATATATGTACATACCTATACATAAACAAAAATTAAAACTATATTTTTTTAAATGCAATATAAAGGTAAATGTAATTACTAATAATTTTCTTCGCAATAGTATAAAGATTAAAAAATGGCAATATTCTTTTTAAGCTTTTTAAAATTAACTCATAAAATTTAAAATGATTCCTTGTTTTTTAGTGTAAAACGGATTTTACACATTTGATTCATGTTATGTTTTAATTTGATTCGTAACTCATTTTTGTATTGCGTGATTTGTTTCATTCGTCTCGAAAACAAAACAAATCGTGACATGAAAAAAAAACGAATGATTTAAAAGGCGTTTTGAATGCATTAATGCAGATATCTAGTTTTTTATTATTATTTATTTATTAAGGCCCAACTATAATGTGCATATACTAGCTTATGCCAACTTATACAACTGTGCAAATACATATAAATCAAATGTGGTAAACTATAATGTACTTGAGAGAACTTTTCGTCAAGTTTCGTCAAATGCAGTGTTCGAAAAAAAACTGTACACAAACCATAGCGTACGGCACTAATAAAATACTTTAAAATTCCATTTTAGTGTTTGTGAACTTGTATGTGTACCCATTACGTACACAACGTCTACAAAAAGAAGAACGCAAACTCTAACAAAACGTACTGAACAAAGTTCACAAACACTATTTTTTAGTGTTTGTGTACAAAGTACGCTAAAATGATCAGTACAAAACGAAAAAATTGGGTTTTAGTGAACTTTTTTGCGTACACTAACATTTTTTTAGTGTACGCGAGATTTTTAATTTGTTGTTGTTTGTAATAATAGAAATGTTTCGCCTATTATGAATAATAATAATAAATGTCGTTTAGTGAAATGCAAATAAATGTTCTATATATTCTAAAAATTATTATTTTTCTATTTGTAGTATTTTTGAAAAATTTTATCATACCTACTTAAAGTGTTCAAAATGACTCAGCTAGACTTTTGCATGTTTTTAAAAAAATTACCTGAGAATAAATGTAAAATTTCAACACTTGAAAGAAAATGTTGTGAATTTTTTTTTATTGTAAAAGGATAGTCAAAATTTCAACGGGTACTCATCATAAAAAATTTAAATTGATTTCCTAAATGTCTCTTTTTTTAATCTTTATTTAAAAATACTACAAATAAAAAAAAATAATTTTTAGAATATATAGGACATTTATTTGCATTCACTAAACGACATTTGTTATTATTCATAATAGGCGAAATATTTCTATTATTACAAACAACAATAAATAAAAAACCTCACTAAAACCCAATTTTTTCGTTTTGTACTGATCATTTTAGCGTACTTTGTACACAAACACTAAGAAATAGTGTTTGTGAACTTTGTTTATTACGTTTTGTTAGAGTTTGTGTACATGTTCGTAAACACTTAAAGAGAAACGAAGTGTTTTGTTCTTGTTGTAGTGAATGTGTTTGCGTTCTTTGTATATGACGATCAGTACAGTATATAAACGTTGCGTACTTTAGAGTTTTTTTTCGAACACTGGTCAAATGTCATTTGCTTAAGCAACGTACGAAACTGATCGCACATTCCGTACAGAAACAGCTGATTGCGCTTGGTGTATACATACATAAATTGATAAAGAAAAAATTGCAATGAAGTGTGACAGTGAAAAAGAATTTTGTTTTAATTTAATAGAAAATGTAGAAAAAAGATCTGTTTAAATGAGAAAAGGACGCGTTTTGTTATATAAATTCGCTAAAATTTATTTTTTAATTGCTTTCAAATTAAGTCATGCACACCGTTGCATCTTTTGGTACTTTTGTCCAAAAATACACAAACAAGAGAAAAATATGCCATTTTTTATCGAATTTTTTTTTTGAAAACTAGTGAAATAAAATACATTTATTTAGATCAATATTATTAAATATATATAATATATTCTTTCAATGCCTTTTTCTTTACAAATTTTATTTATTTAAAAAAATATATTTTTGGAAAAGTACAATTTAAACATAAATGTGCAACTGTGGCAAATAAGTTTTTAATTTTATGTAAGTACGTTGTAGCCACATAAAATTGTTTAAAGAATTTCCTAAGCATTTGACAGGCTTTTCGTTGGGTTTTTGACATAAGCTCAAGCTAGCTTATGCACATTATAGTTGGGCCTTTAGTAGTATTTTTTAATACTTTTATACAACTTTACATGTTCTTTTACAAATTACATCAACTCTGGTTCAGATTAAATATTTTTTATAAAGGTTACAATTTTTCTTCTAAATATATTTGGATTAATTTCATTCTTAATAATATTTAGCATCATGTTGTATAGATTTAATCCTTTGTAAAACAGTGATCTTTGCATTGTGGTATTATCAGGTCGTTGTAGTCTAAAATCTGTAGCATTTCTTAAGTTGTATGGTTGAATATCTCCAACGTATCTTAGTTGTTCTACTAAATAATCAGACGCCTCCCCTATTTTCATTTTCTGAATAAAGTGAATTGTGTTCAATTCTAATCTCTGTTGTATATTAAGCCATTTGAGTGTATCCAACATATATCCTATTGAGGTAAATCGATTGCATTTGAGTATTGTGCGCACAGCTCTATTTTGTAGTTTTTGCATCCTTGATATCTGCTGTTCTGAGCAGCATGTATATAACACAGTAGATCCAAATTCAAAATGTGGTTTAATCGTAGTATTCTAAATGTTTATTGCTGTTATAATTGATATTTTGTTCCTAATACGTTTAAAAACCCGATTTTTTTACCAATTCGCTTACAAATGTATTCTATATGTTCTTTAAATTTTAAGTCCTTGTCTATCAGAACACCCAGATATTTTATGTTATTAACTTTTTCTATTATTATGTCGTTGATTTTAAATGTTATATTAGTATTCGTATTTATTTACATTATTTTAGTTTTGTTTTCGTTTAACTTTAATTTATTCATTTTCAACCATTTAATAATGTTATTCATATCATCTGATAAATTAGCGTGACATACCTCCTCCGTTACCGCTTCAGTAAAAATCAGCATATCGTCTGCATATAAGAGAATTTCACATTTGTTTAAAACTTTTTCCATATCATTAATATATATAAATAAAAGCGCTCCTAAAATTGATCCCTGTGGTACTCCAAAGTCATTTATCGTAGTATTTGATAATGTGTCATTCACCTTCGTAAATTGTCTGCGATACGTTAAATATGACTCAAGCCAGTCAGTATCTTTAATTCCATATTTATAAAGTTTTTGTAATAAAATATCTCTATCGTTTCAAATGCTCTTTTAAAATCTAAAAAAATTGCCATTACTTTGTTATTCTTCTTCATGAATTTCCATCTATTTATAACATAGTTTAGACTGATGTTTTGAAAGTAGCTTGTGTTGTTCTATATAGCATTCTAGTTGATTTTTAACACTCATTTCAATAAGTTTTTCAAAAGTTTTTAACATGTTTATTGGACGGTATTCTTCACATTTGTCTGTATTTTCGATAGGTGTAATCATAGACTCTTTCCAACTATTTGGGAATATTCCAGTTTCTAGTGATTTGTTTATAATATTTAGCATAATAATTCCTGTTGTGTTCCAGTTATCTAAAATCATATTTATTGTTACTCTATTGTAGTCAGGTTTTTTCTTAATATTCTTACGTATTATTTTAAGTTCTTGTAAAGATGTTGCACGAAATTTCAATTTTAAATTTATCACAGGTACTTTGTTTTCATATTGCACATAATCGATGGAGTTTCTAATTTCTTTAATGCTATTGACGAAAAGATTATTCAAATTTTCGCTTATTTGAATATTATCCTTATATTCTATTTGTTTAAATATCACAGTTTTTATCATTCTTCTGGGTTTTCTTAATACTAGATCTTTTAATTTTTTCCACATTTCTTTCTGGTCTTCCACATTATTTATTTGATCGAAAAGGAGAAAAATCTCCTTTTCGATTTTAACTTTGTATGCAATTCTAATTTTTTTATAGTTATTCCACCCTTCATTGGTGTTTTCGAGAATTGCAGATTGATATTTAAAGATCTTTTCCCTTTTCAACATTCTGAGATCATTATTAAACCATTTATTATTGTTTTGACACTGAATCTTCGTATAGTATTTTCAAAGACATTATCAAAATTGTAAATATTATCGTTAAGGTTGTTTTCTTCATCATATTGTAGAATTGCACTTATTTCATTAAAAAATCTAGTTGTATTGATTTAAAAATACTTATTTCTCTAAAATGTTTTTCAATCTCTATATTTTCGCACCCGATAAAAATGTCTATTGATTGATAATCTGTTATTTTATTATTTATATTATTTTCCGCTGTAATCGATTCATTATTTGTTATTATATAGTCTATTAACGTTTTTGATCTTTGTGTTATTCTAGTATATTCGTTCATTACATGTTAAAGGCCATTATCATTAAGTATACTCTCTAATCTACTTGTATAAAAATCCTGATTCCAGTCAATATTAAAGTCTCCGGCTATTAAAATATCACAGTTTGTATCACATATTTCTTCCATAAATTCTTCAAAAGTATCACAAAATTCTGATTTTGATGCACTTGGTGATCTATATATTATTACTATTATCATAGAAGTTTTCTCATACCTCGCCATGTATGCACTGATGCAGTATTTTGAGTCTTTAACATTGTCTTTTACTTTATTGACTTTCCAATGTTTTTTAAAATATATTATTACTCCACCGAGTAAATTGAATTTCACTTTCATCTATTTCTCTAGTTTGGTGTGTTTCAGTTAGTATTATGAACTCAGGTTTTTCAGATTCTGCTATTATTTCTAGTTGGTTAAAGTTATTAATTAAGCCTTGAATGTTGGTATATATTCCATGTATCTTAGTTGATTGTTAGGTTGATAATCCCATCCTTCTCTTCTTTAAATTTAACTTATTTTGGTACACTGGACATTCGCGGTTGTTTGGTGACGTGATTTTCATCAAGTTCTAAATGTAATCTGTTGTTTTCTTTCATGCAGTTGACACATTACATCATTATTTCCTTAGTGCATTCTTTACTCTTATGGTTTCCATGACATTTGTAGCATACATCATCATTCTTACAGTCCACCGATTTATGGTTATATCCTTGACATTTAAAACATTGTATTATATTTGTACCATCGTACACCCTACATCTATCCCTCCCAACATTAAGTTTTTGTGCTGCTATTACTTTCGGATACGATTCATTGTCGATGTTTATTTTTGCATTAAATATTGTTCTATTACATATTTTAATTCACTATTTTTTAATGTTTCATTCTGTTTTTAATAAATAATTTGCTTTCGCCTTCCAAGTCCGCTTATGTTCGTTTATTCTATATGAGGTGCAAACTCTTCCTAGTTCGTAACTCTATGCGTCACTTAACTATTTTCTAGTAAGTAATCCTTGGTTGGTTAGTTCTTTATTTTAAGTTCATTGTCCTTCGATTTCTAATCACTCTTCTAAGCATAACTGATTCAACTAGAAGGCATATCAATAGCGAATAGAAAAATATCAAATGTTGCCAAATTTAGAAACGAAATGAAGTCATTCATGTACTTTATAAAGAGAAGGGGACCCATAATGAAGCTTTAAGGGACACCACTATGGCACATGAATTAACATGAAAACGTGTAGCCTCCTTCGTCGGTACTTCTTCTTCGCCGGCGAAGTAAAATAACTAACTCTCTATCTTTCTCTTTTCACCACCTGTCTTATATCTCATCTATCCCTTTCCTAAAGAATGTAGCACGGTTACCAAAAATAACTAAATAGGTAATAATACCTGAAGTGCTACTTTTCTTAAAAAAAAAGTGAATTGAAAAACAAAATTTCATTTCTAGTTTGTTTCTAGAGAAATTATTGTGTTCTGAAAATCATTTTCACTAAAAAAAAGGAATTTTAAATCGGTAGCAAACAGCCGCGTGAAAGAAAATACTTTTTTGTAATAAACAACTTTTGTAAGCTTTATTTTACATATTTGTTGCAAAATGTAAGTAAATAAATAAAATTGTATACGTAAGTTTCTTTATAAAGAGCTTCTTTTTGTTTTTAAGGAGTAAGCACAAAACAAAAACTTGCCATCACCGTTATGCAAGAATAGAGCAAAAAAAAAAAAAGTTTTATTAAGAAATTATTTTTGAAAATAAATGAAATAACAATAATTGTGCTTTTAAATTGCAAAGGAGTAGCAATTAGTGAATAAATAGACATTTTTTTTAACGCCACAAAATTTTAAGCTGCATCATTCGTGCCTTCTTAAAAAAAAAAAAAAAACAACAAGAAGTTGCTGCTGGCTGTTTGGCGCCTACTTTTATACATGCGTACAAACATACAGTTTGTAAAAAAAGTGTTTTTAAATCAAAGAAACTTAAAAATTTTAAGATAAACCTTTATTTTTAGGTAAAATATATAACATTTATTATTATTTTTTTTATTTACATTGTTTTAGATGTTTTTAAACACATTTCACAAGAAAAAACTAAATTTATTCCAATAACAAAAAAAAAAAAAAAAAATTGTAACTAAAAAAATTATTCACTTTGCACGCTGTAAAATAAATGTTTTCAAAATTATATAATAAGTAAAAAAATTGTTTCTATATGCCTAAAAAAAGATTTTTTCTGCTAATACTTTGTATGTCTTCCTTTAGCATCAATTACAGCTCCTAATTTGTTTACACATTGAATGTAAAGGTTTTGGTATGTCATAATCATCGGGTATTTTTTCCCACTCTTTTTTTTATAAATCTTATTAATTCTCCTTTGTTTTTCAAGGACCTTTTTCCGACTTTTTTCTTTAGGTGGACCCACAAATTTTCTATTGGGTTTAGGTCGGGGCTTTGTGCCGGGGTATCAATTACTTTTCTGCAATTATATAGCAAACAGGATCTGCAAACGTACATATGTTTTGGGTCATTATCTTGGTAAAATTTATATTTTAATTTTGGGGGATTTTCTGGGTCAATAAAGCCGAATTTTTGAGCACTGGCAATCAACTCGTTTCTTAAAATGTCCAGATAGACTTCCTTCGTCATTACATCTTCTAATATTTTTAGTTCGCCAACACCCTTGGATGAAATGCAACCCCACACAATTACAGATAATTTACCAAATTTTACCGTGGGTATTATATTTTTGTTTTCTAAAGCCGCTAGGGGTTTGCGCCAAGCTTTTTGAGGTCCGTCATGATAGTAAAGCATCACCTTCGTCTCGTCGCAAAAATTTACATCATCCCAGTACTCCGGAGGAAAAGAAATATGCTCAATGGCAAATTTATATCGTTTTTCAATATTTAGCGCGGAGAGCAGAGGTTTTTTCCTGGCGACTCTTGAAGAGTATTTATGGCTCTGCAGAACGTTTCGGACCGTCTGATGGGAGATACTTATATCACAATCACGATTGATCTGAAGTGCAATTCCCCTAGTGCTGGAATGTGGATTGCCGTCAATAATTTTCAAAATTTTCCGTTCAATGCGCCGATCTACTTTTTTTGGTCTGCCTGGTATTGGTTGTGGTTCAAGCCTTCCTTCTTTTTCCGCACGGTTTATAACATTATATACTGTCCTTAGATTAAGGGAGAACATTTCCGCAATTTCTTTGTGAGACTTTGCTTTATAGTAATTGAAATACACTAGCTGTGTAATATCTTTGCTCAGTCGTTTGTATTTTTAGGGAATTTACGGTTGATTTAGCTTAGAACTCACTGAAAAATAATGAGGTACGTTAATATCAATACAAATAATAAATAATTTACTGAAAATAAAAACATATATATAAAATATGTTGACAAAACTAATTCTGGGTCATATGTATACCATTAGTAAATTTCACTGGGCCACATGTGTCCCAGCAGTAAAGTACTCGTATAATAAGTGATTTCTTTGTTTTTAAAAATTAGCGAATTTCATTTAAAGAGGAAGCGCCAGAGGTTGTTTGATATCGATGAGATTCGAAACCTTTAGGAAAACACCGACTCTGAAAGTGACAGTGACTTTGATGGTGACAGTATTCTTGATCCCACTTATTCAAATGACACTGATAGCTCGTCTGAAGAGAACTATGACTTCGAACAGGAAGAACATACTTTTTCAGAGATTCAGGAGGCGCAAATTAGCAATGTGGTATGGAACAACAGCAATATTAATTTTCTTCCTCGAAAAACAATTCCCTGTTTTGAACAGCCAGTAATTTGTGTAAATATTGATAGGGGTTCAAAAGAACTTGAAATTTTTTTCAAAGTTTTCCCGAAAAGTTTATTTATGAAAATTTTTGATTGCACAAATAAAAGAATTGAAATATTTAACAAAAATATTCAAAATAGGAATAAGAAACTTATTGGTAACAAAAAAAGAAAACTGCCAGTGCAGGCTACTGATCCTTATGAAATGATGATTGTTGTCGGTGTATACTTGGTCATGTCTTATAACCGTTTACCACACATGCACATGTACTGGTCACAAAACTTGTCTTTGAGTAATACTGTAATAAAAAATTGTATAAGTCGAGATCGGTTCTTATTTTTGTTTTCCAAGCTATATATTAATGACCCAGAAAAGCCACCAGATGCCACAAAAACGTACTATGTTGATGAAATGGTTTCATGTCTAAAATTCACATTCAAAAATTGTCGGACTGATTCCGTCTTCCATTCAATTGATAATGCTATGGCAAAGTTCAAGGGTAGATCTTCCTTGAAGCAATATAATCCGATGAAACCTATAAAACGAGGCATCAAGATTTGGGAACGATGTGATTCCACAACTGGATATACCTATGATTTCGATAAATATTGTGGAAGGGAAACAGTTTTATGCGCTGGCACTCTTCGAAAACGAGTTGTAAAAAACTGTGTTCCACGCTCGCAAATTCTTCAGCCGTTATATATTCTGATCGATTTTTTACTACCGTCAACTTAGCGCAGAGTTTAGATTTTGGTTTAGTAGGAACAATTATGAAAAATAAGAAACTGTTACCGAATCTCGAAAGCTCAAGATTAGACAGAAGTGACTACGTTTTTAAATTTAGCAACAGTGGTACTATGATTTGTAAATGGCAAGATACGAAAGAGGTTTTATTAATCAGCAATTGTCACACTAATACTATAGTAAACGTTAAAAGGACCAACAAAAAAGAAGACGCTATTGAAGTTTCATGGCCTGAGGCCATTGCATTCTACAATAAATATATGGGCGGTGTGAATCTTTCGGATCAATTTTCATCTCTTTATGATCCTGACAGAAAATCCGGAAAATGGTGGAAGAGAGTTTTTTAAAAGTTGCTTATGATTTGCGTATCTAATGCTTGGATTCTTTTTCAAGAAACACGACATAGACAATCACCATTAATTGGTTTCCTCGTTGAATTGGCAGAACAACTTCTTTCTTTTGGAAAAGAGAGAGCGAAAATTAAGCGTCGTAGCAAAAGTGGGCGCCCTTCCATACGATCAGAAACACTTTCAGGAGTTGGAGAACATCTTCCTGTTGAGGGAAACACACGCCGCCATTGCAGAAGCTGTGCCGATAACAAAAAAGAGCAACGTACAAAAATGATTTGCGTTGCTTCTAATATTCCTTTGTGCAAGCTGTGTTTGCTAAATACCATTCTAATTAACTTATATTTGTATTCATTCCATATAATTCATATTGAATTTATAGTTGTTTTTCTAAATAAATCAGTACAGGATTTAATTTTCTAAATTATACGATTAGAATTCTTTTATTTTGTATTTTCCTTATTGTTGCTATTGGGACGTAGGTGTCCCATAGTAGTTTACTGATGGGACAACCCTTTTCCAGGACATTTTTATTGTCCTGGTCATCTTTTACTCAAACGCACCTTAAGGATTATTTTTTAAGCCATTATCAACTAACCACATCTGAAAAAAAGTTTGTATCCTTAAAAAAAAAAAAAAAGTTGCTTATGATTTGCGTATCTAATGCTTGGATTCTTTTTCAAGAAACACGACATAGACAATCACCATTAATTGGTTTCCTCGTTGAATTGGCAGAACAACTTCTTTCTTTTGGAAAAGAGAGAGTGAAAATTAAGCGTCGTAGCAAAAGTGGGCGCCCTTCCATACGATCAGAAACACTTTCAGGAGTTGGAGAACATCTTCCTGTTGAGGGAAACACACGCCGCCATTGCAGAAGCTGTGCCGATAACAAAAAAGAGCAACGTACAAAAATGATTTGCGTTGCTTCTAATATTCCTTTGTGCAAGCTGTGTTTGCTAAATACCATTCTAATTAACTTATATTTGTATTCATTCCATATAATTCATATTGAATTTATAGTTGTTTTTCTAAATAAATCAGTACAGGATTTAATTTTCTAAATTATACGATTAGAATTCTTTTATTTTGTATTTTCCTTATTGTTGCTATTGGGACGTAGGTGTCCCATAGTAGTTTACTGATGGGACAACCCTTTTCCAGGACATTTTTATTGTCCTGGTCATCTTTTACTCAAACGCACCTTAAGGATTATTTTTTAAGCCATTATCAACTAACCACATCTGAAAAAAAGTTTGTATCCTTAAAAAAAAAAAAATTCGTAACAGTAACATCAATGAACAAACATTTAATGGTGGCAGGATCTGGTAGTTCAAAAACAAACTTGGCTGTAATACCTTCTTAAGTCAAAGACCAATAATTTGTAGCAAAAATTGTTTAAAATATAGTCGTGAATACAGGTAATATAACTTTATTTATTTGTATATTTGAATTGCTCCATACACAAAACTTAAAGCCTTATATGTACGAAACTGATATCTAGATTTATAATTATAATCATAAATCAAATAATAACTTAATAACTAGTTCAAATTATTTGTTAAAAATATAAAAGCAATTAAAATTAAACATAAGAAACATTAAACACTAGAAATTAAAAAAAGAACAAAACAAATTAGTATTATAATATTTAAATATAAATAGTATTTTTGTGTCATAATATTAAATTTATGTGTGAAATTGTTATGCTAAAAACAGCTTAAATATATTTTCCTTGAGTTTTCGTGCGTTACTTGTTATCTGAGAGCCATGGGGTAAAGAGTTCCAGAGATATACTGCAAATATGTAGAAATGCTACTCCGAGGTTAAATTTCTGTACCTAAATGACCTAATTTGGTTATTTATTTATTTGTTTATTTATTTCATAATATAAAGCCTTCATGGCCGAAAATAACAATATTACATAGTAATAATCTACCTGAAATCAAAACCATAAATAAGACTAATACTAAACTAAAAAGTGTGTATTTATAAAGTATTTAAGTATATGAGTATTGGTTCCAACCGTAAAAAAAAGAATATTCAAAATAAATCAAAGTTTAAAAAACAAAGTTAAGGCCGCATTCAATGACAAAGAAGAATGATAATAAGATGTACATATATAGAATGTAAATACGACTTACTGTATCATATTAAAAAAATATTGCAAAAGCTTTAAACGGAACACATTATTTGAATGCGAAAAAATACGCAAATACTTTTGAGAGAAAAGAGAGAATGACTTTTGGTCAATAATCGGAACCAGCTTCTGGTATTGGAACAATTTGATCTATTTTCCACTTCAGGGGAAAGGAACTTGTAGTTATAGTTTTATTAAAGAAAAATGTAATTATCGGAAGCAGTTGAGGTAAAATAATCTTTAGAAACTTTGGATTAATACCGTCTACTCCTATAGAGTTGGATCTTATAGACAATAAACTTGATAACATCTCATATTGGTCTACCGTAGCAAAAGAAAAAAAGTTTCAAAATTGTTATTTGAGTAATTATTCAAATAATAACTCTGATCCGCTTGAACCATAGGAACATTTAAAAACTTTTTATTGATTGTGTCGGCATTAACGGACCATTGATCATGATTCATAGGTTTGCCGATACGAACTCGTTTTCCATGTTCTTTTCGAATTAATCACAGAAGAAAGCTTTTCAGCACAACAAGCAGATTTTGCCTTTTTTATCATTTTATTTGTTTTCTTTTTAGCAGTCTGTTGACACTTATGTCAACACATTAGGTTTTTTTGTAAAATAAGTTAACCTTTGTTTTTATTTTGTCTACAATTAATGCATTCTTGCTGATTCAACATATGTAACTAAATACTTATTATTATTAAGTTGAATGAACTTTGCATTTTATTTATTCTTGCTTATTAATTAATTAATTAAACATTTTTTGTTCGTAACATATTTCATATTATTGCTTGTTATACACTATTTGCAAAATTAAAATGTATACAAGCAAGAAAATTTGTGCAGAAAGAGGTCAAAATTAAAATTGACAATCCATCAATAGATCACGTCTTTTCATTTTTTTTTTTTTTTTTTTGATAAAATTAAGAATCACGGTTCAAGTGCCGGCGGTTCAATAGTATTATCAAAACTACAAGAGTCACGGTTCAAGTGCCGGCGGCTCACAATAGTGTAAATACATCAAGTATTAACATTTGGTGACCCCGACGTGATCTTTGTCAATTTTTAGGACCAAAATCACATAAAAAAATGACTAGCGAAAAATGGACTTTCAGGAGCTAGTACGCATTCAGCGCCAACTGGGGAACCAGATCGAGACGTTGGCAAGGAACTTCACAAAGGATCCCAAGAAGACTGGAAACATTAACGGAGCTAGCTGAGGAGTTCCACAAAAACCATGAGATGATCATTGCAATGAAGGACAAGCCCCTCGAGGGTGACTACCTGGTGGCAGACTATTACAACCAAATAACACAAATCATAATTAAATATACCAAATTGTTTGAGCAGGGATCAATGCAGCTATTGAATAAAGGTGACGAGGCACATGCGTCACGTGAACGTAAAAGCCCATTATTCAAGCAGCCGCAGACATCAGCGGAAATTCGAAAAATCCTTCGGAATCAGCGAGCTTTGATGAAAGCACTCATCCGAAGTATTGATGAAGTTTTTTCAGAACGCCATCAGTAACATCACTCATCATATTACAACATCAAAGCAAGTATCATTGAAAAATACATGGTGGACCTTGCAAACAATAATGCAGCTTTATGGGCATCAAAAGAGGATGACCAAATCGAAGACTACAACATACAGACATTTTATGAACTTGAAGAAAGGGCAGAAGCAGCCGAGATTGAACTTCAACAACATACGCATTTGGATCCACCAATCCCTCCTCACCGGACTGCCGCACCAGGGGACATCGATGTATTACTTCCAAAAATCACATTGCCAATTTTTGATGGAAATTACCAACGATGGATGGAATTCAAGGACATCTTTTCAGAACTTGTCCACAACACAACCATAAGCGAAAAAAAAATGCACTATTTATCAACTTCGTTGCAAGGAGAACCTTAAAATCTCATCAAACACTTGCCTGCAACAGGAATAAATTACGCTGCTGCCTAGTCACTTATCAGTAGCAGATATGATAACAAAAGGCTTCTGGTTTCCACTTTACTAATTAAGTTACTGTCTCAAGCATCCATCAAACGGGAGTCTGCACCATCGTTGAAATCACTCCACGATGTTACCGAAGAATGCATTCAGGGTCTTAAAGCGCAATAAATACAAGTACAGCATTGGGATGTTATTCTAGTCCATATTGGATGAAAATGGATGAAGAAACCCAAACAGCATTCGAACAAAGTCTAACGGATAATAGGCGTCTGATCGGGATTGATGAGCTACTTAGGTTTTCGGAGCGAAGATTTCAATCTTTGGAGACGCGAGGAAAGGGTGACAGGGCAACAACACGTACATGCGCTGTGGTAACCGCAGCAGAAAATGTAAAATATGCAAAGGAAAGGTACATAAAATTTACGTGTGCAAAAAATTCATTAATGCTGAAGTAAATCAAAGGTGGAAGTGGGTAAGAGACCTGCAGCTCTGCGTAAACTGTCTAAAAGCAGGGCATCGAGTAAACGAATGCAAATCACGGCATTGCAACAAATGCATGAAAACTCACAACACATTACTTCACAGTGCCAAGTTTAACACATTGCACAGCAAAGCCACTTTCCCAGACAAGTCAATTCCTCAGCCATCAACTCCTACACAGGTAGAATTACCTCACAATCAAACAGGTACAAGAATTAGCCTACAAACAAATCACACGAATAAGGACCCCCATTACGTGTTACTTTGAACTGCTCGCATACAACTAACATCTGAAACTGGTCAAAATATCGTTTGCCGTGCCATCTTGGACCCTGGGTCACAAGTGAACCAAATCATGGAACGTTTGTGGAAAAGGCTTGGCGGCAGAGCCAGAAAAATGTCCCTAAATGTGGAAGGCATTGGATTTAACAAAACGAAGATGCTTCATCAGGCAAGCATTCAGTTCAAATCAACAACGAATGATTATGTTGCAGAAGTAGATGTTCACATTTTGCAAAAAATTGTATCCGATCAGCCAGTTCATAGCCTTAACATAGAAGGCTGGGGAATTCCGCAAAATATTCGATTGGCGGACCCAGAATCCAATAATCCAGGTCGAATCGATTGCTTACTGGGACCGGACACCAATTTTGACCCACTCATAGATGGACAAATAAGATTGGCAGACTATCTCCCAGTACTAAAAAACACCGTCCTTGGGTGGGTAGCAGCTGGTAAGGTTGAATCATCGGATCCGAAAAATGTAGTCTGCGGAATATGTACGACAAAGGAATTGGAAGCAGCAGTTTCTCTTTTCTGGGAAGCTGAGGAAGCACCAGACAAATAAACAAAGCTCACTGAAGACGAAATGCGTTGTGAATCACACTTTGTTTAAACAACACTCCGAGCAGAAGATGGTCGATTCATCGTAAGGCTGCCATTGAGCAACCATCCAACAATGTTGGCAGAATCAAAGGGAATAGCATACAAAAGATTCAGCTCAATTGAATGACGCTTAAAGGGCAATCCTACGCTGAAGGATCAATATGTTTCATGAGAGAGTATGAATTGTTAGGTCACATGACAAAAATAGATTTTGACAAAATTATCTCTCCATATTATTTCATACCCCATCATTGCGTTCTCCGACCAGAAAGTTCATCAACCAAATTAAGAGTCGTTTTTGATGCATCAGCACACAATTCATCGGGGGCGTCTCTGAACGACATAATGCACAACGGTTCTACTGTTCAGAGTGAACTTTTTTCAATATTGCTACGTTTTAGAATGCACAAGTATACGTTTAAAACTGATATTAAAAAAATGTACCGGCAGATATGGGTTTATTTATTTATTTTATTTATTTATTTATTTTTTATTTATTTATTTTCGTTAACACAGTAAAACAAGTTTCAATCTTATTTAATAGTACTGCGAAGGTGCAGGTAATATGTTAATAATAAAAAAATCTTGGTTTTACTTATGAAAACTTAAATGATTAACAAATTATCAAGTTATTATCAATAAAAATTATAAGTTACACAAAATCACAACTAAATTTAACAACAAAAAATATTACAAAATATATTGCAAATTTATAATAATACTATTCAAAATGTGTAAATATTGCGCGTCTGAAGTGCTTTGCATTGCTTAAAATTTGTATAGTGCACGGAAGTTCATTCCAGAGATGAATGGCATTTACAAAGAAATGTCTTTTAGATATTTGTCTTTTATACCGAATAGAGTTTATTTTGCATCCTCTATTAGATCTAAAAAATATTATTCTTTTAAATAGATAATCCGGTTGTTTAGAATAGTTTTATGTAAAAATAAAAGCGTCCGACATTTTAATAAATTGTCGAAGAATATATTAAAAATCGTAAAAGACAAATGCGATATGTGATTTCTTCTTGAAAGTCCATATACGTATCGGGCCACACTATTGTAGGCCACTCTGAGTTTGTTTTTGATTGCTGAACTGCAACTAGAAAAAAGTTCGCAACCATATGTTAAAATAGGCAGTTTATGTCTTAGCCAGTAGCATCCGTATATTAATTGGTGTATAAATTATTGTAATCCATAGTAAAGACGTGCACAGATATATCTGTTTATATCAGTTTTTGTGTGGCTACTCTTATGAGTGCGTATTGGTGAGTACGTTTGTGTTTCTGATATAAGTTGATATTGTTACTATTTCTCATTGGATGGATGGGAATGAGTAAAGAGAGAATGAGAGTAACATATCTGTTCTCCTATGTTTTTAACAAACTGATATAAACAGATATTGATGGTTGTACCATAAGTATTTATTGTATGCTGCGAAGCAATATTCGTTCATACGTATAAATTTAAAATGAAAAAAACCATTATTGTTAAAAAAAAAAAAAACCAATATTGTAAATTTTTATATTATGCTTTATTCAAGTTAAATAAATATATAAATAGGTATTTTAAAAACAAATAATGAGTCTTAAGATTTAACGCGTATGAATTAATTAAAAATATTATTATGATTATTTCATAAGTTTAACAAGTGTACATTATTTATTTCGGAAGATTTCTTTCGTTACGATAAGGATAATAACAAATAAATGCATGTTTTTATAACTAGCAGAAAAAAAAGAAAAACAATCTAATTTTTTATTTTTTTCTTTAGTGTAAAAGTATTTTAAATATTAAATGAAGTTATAAAAATTTTTTTCCAATTTAAAATCAAATATCATTACATGAAAAGTTTGCTGAAAATGCATATTAGAACAAAGTTATTGTTTATGAATAAGGCTGTAAATAATAACAATTAAATTTAAAAAGAAAGTATCTGAAAATATTTTTAGTCAAAATAAAAAGCAGTCTTTTGAATTAATATTTACAAATAAAATGTTATTAAAAGATTTTTCATTATAACCAAGCTTTGATCTCTTGTCTCTTGCCCTAGCAATAAAAAATATCCTTTCTGAAGGAGCACTAGATGCTGGTATAGAAAATATTCGGCAGCTTAGTTTGTACAACAAAGGGAATTCATTTTTTCTATCATGCCACCACTTTAGAGTATTAAAATTATTATCTAGAGGAACAATAGTATTTTCATACTTGGCTATTTCATTTTCAATTATGTTCTCGCTAGAATTAGCTTTTTCTATTGGTTGCACATAATTTTCAAACAATGAGCGAAGTAGTTGAGTATGTGTCATTAGGATAAGACTGTAACAACGATTTGCACTTTAATATTACTTCAGTTCTTTCTTCAATATTAAATCGGGTTAATTGATTAGCTGGCGGAAATAAAAAAAATTCACAATTCAAACCTGATTTCTTGATGAATTTGATCAGTTTTGATGCGGCTGCAATGATTTCATCGACTTGTTCGGAAGTTTTAACGGCATTTTGAACTGAATTGTGAAGTAGGTGACATATACAGATAATATTTTCGTAGTATTTCAATGCTGCCTTTATATTTCTTCCTCTGACTGTGACTATAACTATCGGGTCATTTAAGGAGCAGTTGAATTCTGCAAGCAAATTATGCAGTTTTCGTTTTATATTGACGCCTGTTTATTAGATAAATTTAAAATATGTAAAATTATAAGCAAAAAGATTTAAGATATATTTTGGGTTGTAACAAAAGTCAGTGATGACTTACTTGAATTCGAAAATCCTTTCATTGACTTCACTCCTAGTAGCTTTTTTTCATTCCCCATCCATAACAAAATGACCCGTAATGGCAAAATAGGAAATTTTACTAAAATTTTCTGTCCACAGATCACATGTTAAGGCATAACCAATTTTCCGTATTGATGAGTTCTCTGACTGTAACTTTTCAAATTGAATTGAATAGCCATTCTCAACGTTTCGGTTAATTGTTGTTGGTTGTGGTATTAGGGCATCTATGTTAAGACCGGCTCCGAATTTATTTCCAAGTGATAACAACAACTTCGAATATTATTTTAGTCCACAATCTTTTGCTAAAGAGTATGGGCGTATATCTACAGTAACCCATTCGGTCAGAATATCAGTGCAAGCCTTTTTAGCTAATTGATTTGGCTCAATTAAAATATTCTCATTTTCACTTCTTAACACTTTATAACAGTTGTGTTTATTTAAATTAGATACCCCGTTTTTATTGTATTTATATACATTTATACACATTGTGCATGCAACAAAACTTGCAAGATCTACATTGTTTTCATCTTTTATAAAACCAAAGCAATCCCATATCTTGCTTCGCCCTCTTTTTTTCACTAATTTTATATAAATTAGACAAAATTTTTTCTTTTATTTCAATATTATTCATATTTGGTAACAAATTTTCCCACTAATTTATTGTTTATTTTTTTAAATTCTCATCCGACTTATACCAAAGACTTTATTTAAATGTCTGTTTCACTAATCAAGGCCTTTTATTTATTTATAAGGTCGTTTTACAAAGTTAAAAAATAAGTATGGCTTAAAAAAAAGAAAAAAAATATATAAGGAAAAATTCGAATTTTATTAGTTTTATTGGCACTATGCCTTATATGCTTTTTCATTGAAAAATTGTGCGTTTTAAAAGTCATAAAACAAAAACATTTGTGACAAAACTTAATATATGCAGTAGCCAAAATACCTAAACTGCATTAACTGGTTATTTTTCTTAAAATTTTTATACCTGTAATCATCATGATATTTTCCTTTTATAATTGACACATGAAAATAATTAGATTAAAAAAATGTATTTATGCTAATGAAAATGTATAAATTCGACCACAAACAAAAAGTATACAGCAAGCATTGCTTATTCCTTTTTATGTACAGGTACTTCTTGCTTTATGTTGTTGTTGTTAAAAATTCCAATAGGATTTAGTTTAAATTTTTAGGGTTTACCAAGAATTATACTGTACTAGTATATAATATTTATTTTTCATTTTGCTAAGGAACTTAACTTTTATCAAGCAAGTACAACGAACCAAAAGGTCCGTTTCGCTCTACTAAATTTTACTCTAAATTTTACTTTCCTCTATACAATTATTCACAATTAATAACAAGCTGAATGATAAACTCCAATTCATTTGCAAAAATCGTTCAAATCAAAATGTCTTTATTAAACTTTCATTATTTATTTATTTAATCTGTAGGACTTTTATTAATACAGAAAAAAGTGTAAATGTTTTTACGTGTTAGAGACTTTACAGTTTTCCAATAACACACGTAATTAACAACAACGCATATACAGATAATATTCTTCTGAGTTATGACTCATACTTATGTTAATTACCTATTATTTTATCGACTATATAACATCATTACTATATGTTTATCTAAAGGTTAAAAAATTTTTTTCTTACGTTTTTTTGTTATTGAAATTTTTTGTTTTTATGTTCCAGACAAAAATTTAATAATTTTTAATTTTTTTTTAATTAAAGATAATATAGTAAATATTGCTAATATTTCTAATTCTACCTGTAATAACATTATTACGTACAAAATTAAAATCTTGCTTATTAGCTCTCGCCTTTATCATAAGCAGTACACAATCATCTTAAATATCTTTTTCATAAACAGATATATCCAAATACTCATGGTACAACAGATATTTGAGAGTAAAAAACTGATAATTTTCTCACTCTATCCAATACCATAAAGAACTGTATGTGTTTATATCCATAGTGTGAGTACGCACAAACAAAAGCATACAATATCAACTACACTCATGCGTTCTTTTGTATCTGTTGTAACTGATATGTAAATGATATATCTGTTTTTGCCATACTGTTGGATATACTAGTGCACGTCTTTAATCCATAGGTTACGAAGCATAGAATAAATTTTTCCACATATTCCATTAATATGACTTGACCAAGTGAGAGTATCATTAAATATGATTCCAAGATTTTTGGCATGATCAACTATCTCAATTGTGGAATCCCCAATATGTATTGGTGGCAGGTTATAGTGTATAATGTTATTTTTCCTTATCATCATTGCTTTTGATTTTTTTGCATTTAAGCAGAGTCTATTTGTTGAGGCCCATTTGAAAACATTATCGAGATCATTGTTCAGTTTTGAAATGCAATTGTTAATATCAGATGATACACAACTAATAATGAGTTGGACGTCATCTGCGTACGTCTGAACTTCAGAGTGAACGAGTTTCTTTGGCAAATCATCACAATAAATCGTATACAATAATGGACCAAGTATAGAACCTTGCGGAACACCTCTCGGCATTGGGCATCTTGTTGATTTATTCGAGTATACCAGCTGATCCCTATTTGTTAAATATGAAGAAAGTAATTTGAAGGCAGTATTAGAGAAATGGCACATATAATTGAATTTTTGACATAATATGGTGTGTTCGACGGTGTCAAATGCTTTGGAGTGATCAAGTAAAACTAAAAACGATATAAGGTTGCTGTCAATTTTTGACCTTATCTCCTCAGTAAGGGTGGAAATGCAACTGTAGTTAGGTCTAAAGCCTGACTGTTTCTCTGACAATAGATTGTTTTCATAGAGATATTTCGACATTTGCGTATGTAGTAGTCTTTCAACAATTTTCGACAAATATGGCAATATAGCAATTGGTCTGTAACTCTTATCAGGTTTAGGAATGCGAATAATTTTAGCACATTTCCAACCAGTTGGGAAAGTTGACGATGTTATTATGGAGTTTGCTAAGTAGGTTATTTGTGGCAGTATGTGACATATTATCAGCTTAACAAATTTAGGATGTACACCATCTTCGCTTACAGAGTCAGATTTAATATTTAGCATTGCTTCTAGGACATCTTTCTTAGTTATACATACGAATTGAAACCGTATTAAGCGTTCTTGGCTACCATTTAAGTTATTTGCGGAGTTGTAGTAATTAATGTTTGCTTGAGGCATTTGAATGTTGGCAAATTCTAAATTTAGGTTGTTGACATCAATAGAATTGTCCGGTACTAAAGAGCTTCGCGCTATACCCATCAACCGGATTTCACTCCATTTCTTTTTTGAGCTAATTGAAATTTCTCTTCATAATATTTGCATTTAGAAACTTTTATTTTTGAGTTAACATAGTAGTTTTAAATCTTTTCCACCTTTTATACGCTATATCCCTTTCATCAATTAAGTGTTTGATTTGGTTTGAAAACCAAGGGTTATCGTTTTTTATAGTTCTAGTTTTGATACAAACATATTTTTCATATAAGTATTGAATATTATTGTGCAAAAAATCCACTTGTTCATCTACAGTGGGCATGAAAAATGTCTGACTCCATTCAATTGCAGATAGATCTGTTGACAAGGCATTTAGATCAATGTTTTTGAAATCCCTGAATGTTATTGTTTGATTATCTGCTAATTGGTTTTTTGTAGTCATAAAATCATAGGACATAAAGACGAGATCATGTCCAGAAAGGACTGGGGCAGCAAGCTGATCAAATAAAAGCATTCTAGAAAGGTTGTTTACGAAAAAAAGGTCAAGCAAAGTACTGCTGGTGGAAGTAAAGTGTGTTGGCAAACTATTATTTACTAGTGTCAGACCGATTGCACTCATTTCATCCCTTAGCCTGCTATCAGCTAAAATATCGGCATTAAAATCACCAGTCAAAATGACCTCGGTATATCCAAGAGTAAACGGTACTAGTTTATCCATAAATGGTTTGGTGTTAATTATATTATTGGGCCTATATATCACACCCAATAGAAGTTTTTTCTGTTTATTAAAAACTTCAAGAAACAAGTATTCCAGTTTTTTATTGTTGTTATTATTTGGCAAATTAGGATTAACGGTTTGTTCCATTTCATCGTTATTGGACTCATCCTCATCCGAGGTTTGGTATTTAATATTGCAAGGTACTGATGATTTCACATAAATCGCAACTCCTTCACCAGTTGAGTGTCTATCGTATCGATAAAGATTATATCCTTTAAGTTTGTAGTTATAGTTGTGTATATCTACGTGAAACCATTAATTAGGGAGATCGAAACCTACAAATAATCGTGTGGATAGGAAACGAGGATCTTCCAATAAACTTATACCAATTAAACACAGTTACATACGGCACTAAAGCTGCTCCATATCTGGCAACGCGCCGTCTAGTAAAACTTGCAGATGAACACCAGACTCAATACCCATATGGAGCATCATCTCTTCGAAAAGATTTTTATGTTGATGACGGCCTAATAGGAGCCGATACAATTCCTGAAGCTTTAATAATTCAAAAACAATTAATAACTATTTTAGGCAAATCTGGAATGAAACACAAGAAATGGTGTTCAAATCACAAGGTGTTGGCTTCGAGAAGCAAAGTTAAATGAAACGCAACTTTTAAGAGCGACAAATAGAACAATCTTTATTTTATTTAGAACCACAACTTCATTTATTGTAGAACACAATTTAAATTTTATTATTTTTAATTTTTACTCCGTATTTGTACGCTTTAAAACAATTTGTGTTTCACTCGCCCGTTTCTCTTATTAAAAAAGCCCTGAATAATGGAAGAAATTCCTTTATAAAGCAAATGAAAATAATTTTAAAAACCGCTATTAAGCAATTGGGAAACGAGAAAGAGGAGCAAAGCAAGCATACATACTTGTAAATATGTACAAATATATATTATTCATATTTGTGTGTATGTTTGCTTTGAGTGAAAACAAGAAATTATTAAGTAAACATGAAGTAAATAGAAACAGTAAAGATTTTTTAAAAGTATTAGGGTGGCGGCGGTAACATTCCCCCCTTCGTAAGCGAGTTGTGGGGCCATGAGCTTGCAATCCTAAATATTACCGACGTCTAGAACAGCTACCTTAGTCACGGGCCTATCCAATGTGCTTGTACTGGTTTTGACTTTAACCCGCCGAACTTGGCCATCATTAGCAGTAGTTGTCTCGATAATGACACCCTTGGGCCAACAATTTCTGGGAAGTGTATCGTCCACAATAACGACTATATCACCGACGGATGGGGGTTTCACCTTCTCGAACCACTTGCTACGGCGGACTAAAATCGGACCGTACGCACGAACCCATCTGCTCCAGAAGTGATTGGCAAATTTTTGCGTCTGGTGCCATCGCTGACGGAGATCATAATTGGTTTCACATAGGGGCTTGTGCCCATCAGCAGAGCCAAGTAGAAGATGGTTTGGTGTTAATGCGTCGTCTTCAGTTGAATCGAGAGCCACAAATGTTAAAGGACGGGAATTTATCATGAACTCGATTTCACACAAGGCGCTTCTTAAGGTCTCATCATTAAATTTGAAAGCAGGACACATGGCGTAGAGGATTGTTTTCACTGTACATACTAGCCTTTCCCAAGCACCACCCATATGTGGGGCCGCAGGTATATTGAACCTCCATTTGATTTCGTGATGTTTTGTGAAGACTTGATGTAAGTCGATGTTTTGCTTTTCCTCTCGTAGGACCCTTTCGACTGATTTGAAGTTAGTACCGTTGTCGGAGTATATCTCCTTCGGGGAACCACGTCGACTTATAAAATTTTGAATGCATATGATACACGAGCTGGTATCTAGGCTGTGGGCGACTTCAATATGTATAGCGCGAACTGTCAAACATGTAAAAACAACGCCCCATCTTTTTTCACTACGTCTCCCTACTGCTACTTGTAAAGGGCCAAAAAAGTTGATACCGACATAAGTAAATGGACGCTCAAAGGAACCCAATCTTGCTGCAGGTAGAGATGCCATTAATGGAGGATGTGGAACTGCTGACTCGTTCTTACAGCGTTGACATTTTCTTCGCATACTTTTATAAAGTACTCTTAGCTTTGGGATGTAAAATCTTGACTTTATTTTTGACATCGTAGCTTCATGAAGACAATGATGATAATCTTCATGGTAACTTTGGACCAACAAAAAGGTAATGTAGTGATCATGAGGCAAAATTATGGCGTTGTTGCAATTCAGGGACTCGACTCTGCCATAGGCACGTATTACTCCGTCTTCATCGAGAAAAATATTAAGCTGCTTAAGTTTACTTCCGGTAGGCAGCTTCTTACTATTTTTGAGGCTCCATATTTCTTCGTCAAACTCGCTGGCTTGGGCATATTTAAACAAAATGTTCTTAGCCCTTTGTATGTACTCAAAACACATGAGCTGCGGCTTTTCACCTCGAATTCTGGACTTCAATTTTTTAATGTAAAGGACGAAGTGAGAAAGAGCCAAGTATAGTCGTTTGCAGGACGAAAAATGTTTAGTATTGATTGTGAAACCACTCGTCTTATCGATAGTAAGAAGATAATTTCGTATTTCTTCATTATTGACGACGTTGAGTTCTGGACATTTGGACAACGTATGCTTCTCATCTTTCAGAAATGCAGGACCATTGAGCCATATACCGTCGTCTGAACTATGAATTTTCGTTGCACGGTCTGCAGGGTTTAATTTGGACGCTACCCAATTCCATTGCGTCACGTTGGTAGTTTCTAAGATTTCGCCAACTCTGTACATGACGAACGCCTTAAAATTTTTGGGATCCATGGAGAGCCACTTTAGAACGGTTTTCGAATCGGACCAAAAGAAGCTCTCTTCACAGCTGAGACGTGTGGTGCTTCGAATTTTTGACGCTAGCCTTGAACCAATTAAAGCAGCTTGAAGCTCTAGTCTTGGTATGGATATTGGTTTTAGCGGAGTCACCTTCGATTTAGCAGCTACGATTCGCACATCGACATTATCATTGCACTGGATTCTGAAGTAGCTTACTGCAGCATATGCATTTTCACCAGCATCGACAAACGTATGCAGCTGGACCTTGGAAGTTATTTTTAGGAGCCTCGAGTAGCACCGAGGGATGAATATAGATGATATCCTAGTCAGATTAGATAACCATGAGGACCATTTCAGTAAAAGTTCTTCGGATAAGTCGTCGTCCCATTTTATTCCTGAGCGCCAAATATCTTGTAGGAGCATCTTGATTCCAATCGTATAATGGGCTACGAATCCCAAAGGATCGAAAATTGACATTAGGACTTGCAGAACTTCCCTCTTAGTAGGGACCACATGTGGCTGAAATACATCCCTTCGGAGCCTCGAATTATATTAGAAAACGTCATTATTTGATTCCCAATACATACCAAGTATTTTTTCTATAGCCTTGAAAGAGGTTTGAGTTGTTGAGCCATCATCGCTTAAATGTTTTCGTACGCTTTCAGAGTTTGTTACCCAATTCCTCATATGGAATCCACCAGATGCATGTATTGTGCGTACTTGGACCGCTAGTTCCATTGCCTCTTCCTCGGTACCCACACTGTCAATAAAATCGCCCATATAGTGGTATTGTTGAATTGCTTTAACGGCTCGTGGGTACTGGTCACGAAATTCATCTGCGTTCTTATTCCGAATGTAATGGGCTACACAGGGTGCGCAGCATATACCAAATGTTAGGGCCTTCATTACGTACTCACAGCGCTTATTGTTGTCGCCATTTTCGAACCACAAAAATCGTTGAGCATGCATATCGTCGTCTCTAACGTTAATACGATGAAACATTTCTGCAATATCGCCACATATAGAGATTTGACCCACACGAAATTCTATTAAAATGTTGAAAAGTGACGTAAGTAAATCAGGACCACAAATTATAAAGTCATTCAGGGACTTATTATGCGACTTCGCTGCTGCGTCCCAGACCAGACGAACTTTGCCAGGTTTATTTGGATTAAGAGCGACAAATATTGGCAGGTACCATGTGCGACCCTCATATGATGACCTTTCTGCTTCTTGCACCTTTCTCGCGTATCCTTTAGAAACTAGTTTGTCTATTTCCGCTTGCATAGTCTGCTGTAGTAGCGGGTATTTGACAAACTTCTTTTGGATACACTTTAGGCGATGGCTTGCTACTTGATAGCTCTCGGGCAGCATAGGGACATCATCTTTCCACAGTAGTCCAACTTCGTATTGCTGATTCTTCTTGATGGCTGTAGTTTCAAGTATCTTCAAAGCCCTGTTGTTTTCGAGCGACAAAATAGATTTCTCTTTCGGGGCATCTAGGTTAAAATATTCCTTGACTTCATCGTGCAGAACCCTATATCGATTTTCGCACTCACAGGTATGGATGTTCAAGGACGAAGCCTGGCTTGGATCGGAGCCGCTACCCTGAAGGGTCCACCCCAATCGAGTTTTTGTTGCAATGGGCTGATCTCGACCACCTTCCCTTATTTTCAATGGAACAGCAACTCTCCAGTTATTAAGACCAATTAGGACCATGGGTTTAGTGTTATTGTACGATTGAACCGGTAAACCTTTGAGATACGGATAGGCTTTCACGATGTCATCAAAATTAATTGACTGCATGGGCAGACCAAGATTGCTTACAGTACGAACATCATGAAGTGTAAATCTACTATCGCTGCTTGGACCAAATACCTCAATATTAATTTTGACGGAGTTGTTTTCAGATCGTGTTGTATTACCGGTCCATCGTAGCTCCAGGGGTTCCTTCTCACCAGAGAGCCCCAATTTGTTAAAAAGACATTATTCCATTAAGGTCACTGATGATCCTTCGTCTAGAAAGGCAAACGTTTCTAAAGAACCACCATTGTAATGTATTCGAATCGGGAGTATTCTGAAATACGGTTTATTATTGCGGTCGTTGTGAGCATTCACGCTTCCACTGGGAGCAGATGTGGCCATTTTCACTGTGTTTGGATAAGCCGACGTAATATATTTGTGCAACAAAGGATGGTGTTTTGCGTTACAATTTGCAATATCACACAATTTCTTCGAAAAACACTTGCGCCAATGAGCATTCAAACACTGGCGGCACAATTTATTTTCTTTCACCACATTCCACTTTGAATCTAAACTTAATGATTGGAACTCACCGCAGTTTTGGACCTTGTGTTCCTCACTCTTACAATAAACGCAGAGTAAGTATCTGGTAGCAGGTTGTTCTGAATGAGTGTTGACCGGAGCACTTCTCTTGGAGCCGACAGGAGACACAACTTGGCTAGCAGCAGCAGCTATATTATAGATCCAATCGCTGAAGGATTTTACCACTGGAACCTTGTCGTCCTTAGCATGCATCGCCCAATTGAGCTTGTGGTTGTTGGGCAACTTATCGACCAGCGTTTTTACCAGCAACGGGTTGTTCAAATGGGCCACCAAATTACATGCCTCCATTGTTGAGCAAATATTCCGTCAGGTTAGAGCATATTCGATGATGCTATCGAGCCTATCCTTTAGCGGTGGAATCTTGGTTGCCTTTTCAATCATGCTATCAAGAATGTGCTCTGGGCGACCAAAACACATCTCTAGAGTCTGGATGATTTCATTCACCATAGATGGGATGAGAAGTTTACTTTTCACCAGCTCCTTTGCTCGGCCCTTGATGCACGACTGCAATCGCATTAGATTCTCACCGTCAGTATAACCAGCGATCTCAGTACTATTTTTGTAGTTGCTAATAAATAGGGGCCAGTCTTCGGGATTACCATCGAAATTCGGTAACTCCTTAGGTATTACCTGTCTGGCTGCGATTTGTGAGGCAGTTGGCTGAAAGGAACTTTGATTACAAAAGGAATTCAAATTTTGGGATACATCACCTTGGGATAGGATACTATATTTTTTCTCCAAATACTTCCGCTGCAATTCCTTTTCCTCTTCCAGCATCTGCAACTGTAATTGTGCGAGAGCTGACAAAGAACCACGCGACGTACTTGGGCCACATTGACTATTTATATTTTGTCCACACTGTTTACCTGCAGCTGGTAGTATCTTGTCTTTAGCCACTACTGGATTACCTGGAGCACCTTTGTTGAAGTATTCATGCACTGGAAAGGATCTTGAAATATGGCTAGTTGGTGATGAGGCTGCCAGTGAACCTGCACTGAACTCCTCTGTAACATTAACAAGTGGCAGTGTATTCGTTCCTCTTGTCGAAGTTTGCGTGGGGACACTATTTTTTAACGCAACGGGCTGATCCTTACCGCAGGAGCAATTCCAGCTCACGTCGGCCACATCACTATTGACTCCAACACACTCGAAATGGAACCACTTGTCGCACGAGTCGCACTGCACCATACGATCGGTGTCTTTTAATTCGTATTTGTTGCAATTAAAATCTGTTTGAGCCATTTGCTTTTTATTTATTATAGACTCGATTTTAATTTATTTTATTTTTCATGCACACTAGTTGTTATTTTATTTGAAAACTTTTAAATTGTTTTAAAGAATTGTTGGCTTCGAGAAGCAAAGTTAAATGAAACGCAACTTTTAAGAGCGACAAATAGAACAATCTTTATTTTATTTAGAACCACAACTTCATTTATTTTAGAACACAATTTAAATTTTATTATTTTTAATTTTTATTCCGTATTTGTACGCTTTAAAACAATTTGTGTTTCACTCGCCCGTTTCTCTTATTAAAAAAGCCCTGAATAATGGAAGAAATTCCCTTATAAAGCAAATGAAAATAATTTTAAAAACCGCTATTAAGCAATTGGGCAACGAGAAAGAGGAGCAAAGCAAGCATACGTACATGTAAATATGTACAAATATATATTATTCATATTTGTGTGTATGTTTGCTTTGAGTGAAAACAAGAAATTATTAAGTAAACATGAAGTAAATAGAAACAGTAAAGATTTTTTAAAAGTATTAGGGTGGCGGCGCACAGTGGCTGAAGATCGTTTTTCGTTGGCCAAAATTCTGTAACTTTTGAACCGATCAAAATATTGAAATAATTTTTCTTTTAATGGATAGATATTTAGTTCAGCTTGATTCAGTTTCAATTACATTAAAATTGATTGAGGACTTTTTAAGGAATTCGAGGTCAAAGTTGCACATTTTAATTTTTTTACTTTCAGAGTGAAATATGGGCTTATTCTGTGTGTAACATAGTAAAATATCTCTCTAAGATCCAAAAAAGTATATATATTCTTGATCAGTGATGAAATCTTAGACGATATAGCTATGTCCGTCTGTCCATACGTCCGTCCGTCCATCCGGCCGTCCGTCCATTCGCCTGTCTGTATGAACACGATTCAGTCTAAAAGAAAAGAGGAAAAAAGGATAGGGCAGGCTAAGTTCGTAAATGGGCCAAGTCGGACCAGGGGGAAAAAATTCCCCTAAGAAGAACTAAACCAACCCCTGAAAAACTACACATTTTTACAAGTTTTTTTGTAAATTTGTTAAGCAAATGAAACATTTTTATGTCAAAGAAGGTTCAAGGTCTTTACCCTGGAGCCAGAAAATCATAAAAATTTATTTTTGGACCCCGCGTTTATATAGCAAATTATATGAAAAAGTAGTGTCAATAATTAACAAATTGTATTACCTAAGCCTAGATTGCATAAAAAATTAAATTTTAAGCTTTCATGACGAATGGAAAATGTACTCGGATCTTCTGCGCGGTATTGCCATCATTTGTATTGCCTGACCCTTGTTTTGGCTGATCTATAATCAGTCCACGTTTGCGATATTCATCTAGAACATGTTTCTTTTTTGAACTTCTTAACTCTTTGTTGGTCTCGTTGTTTCTTATTGATCCTGAAGACCCGAAATCCAAATCATAACTGATTTTTAGTATGTGTTCCATAAGTCGTGTTCTTGCGTGTAGTGGTGATAATCCAAATTCATATGCATCGGTATTATCTAATGATTTTGCTGGGACTTGGTTTAATTGGGTTGATGTTGCTTGGCATATAATGCAGCTAGATGCAGCCTTCGTGTTAGTCAAAGCCTGACCCACTTTTCCATCTATCATTGTCAGGACTAACTGGTAGCTTACTTCAATTTGCTGCCCATCTAACTGTAATTGTAATGGCTGTAGTGTTGTAATTTGGGCCTTGATATCACTAATTTCTTTATTAATAAAATCATTTGTTTCTTTTTTGAATTGAAATTTGATTGGCCTGCAGTATTTCGTAGAAGATGGTGTCTCATTTTTCCAAATATCCATTGTTTGCGTTGTACTAGTCGAAGACTCTGAATCTTCCAAAATCTTTTTCAATCGCAATGGTACAAATGATACCATGAACATATCTGAGTCAGAAATATTTTCACATACAGCTTGTTTATATTGTTTTTGTCCCGAAGAACCATCACATCCCCATTTACAAAAAAGAATTAACTTTGTGTTTCCGTATTTGTTCAACTCATTTCCTGTTATTGATTGCAGCAAGCGTTCGGCTGTGTGATCAAGTAGAGATTGTAGTTGTACCTCTGCCGAAATTTGTGTGATTGTAATAGTGTCCTTTGATGGCAAACAGTCCATTTTAGCAGCGGTTATGTGATGATATGCTGGATATATATTTGAGCCTTTTTCAATCGCACGCTGTCTGAGTTTAATATATTGCTGTTTTGTTAATTTCAAATCCAGAAATAATGCTAATGCCTCCTCATTTGTGTACTGTATTGCATCATTCGGAGTTGGTATACTTTTAAGAATCCGTTTTGTTCTCGGTGGACTAGCTTTAACAACTCTTTCAATGATATCCACTTTTGTAAATTGGTTCTGTGATCGTAATTGATGTAGGAAAGATTCTTTTATATTTGTAGAACCAAAGGCATCGTTAATATCTTTAAGCTTCCGCCTCTTAGATCTATCGCTGCAGTTGTCCACTAATGATTTGCGTGGTCTTCCAGCCTTATCTTGCTTTGCTGTTTCTGCAGCGACAGTAAGTTGACCTTCTAACCACTTTGCACTTTTTATATAAAATTTTTGTTTACTGTACATAACTTCTTTGTAGCGTTTTTTAGTGCTTTGACGAAATTATATAATTGCTCTTGCATTTCGGTGCTACACGAATTTAAGTTTAATTTTATTTTAACGTAACTAAGAACATCTTCCTGATTTTGTTTTTAAAATACACTTCGGCCAGTTCTTTATAACTGAAGCTCTCCATTTTCTTCTGAATATTTTTATTTGCGTTTGTTATGTTTTATCCGTACACTTAAAGGATTAAGTTAGTACTGAGTAATCCCTTAACGAATCCGTACCTTTATAAATTTTTAGATACATGTTCTTCACACACTGATCTTTAATTTCATAGCAGGTAGCGCTTAAATTGAACAAAACTGCACTCATGCGTCAATATAGGGTTGTTTTTTAACTTTAGTGGTTTAATGTCGCAATTATTGTTATAAAATTGTTTATGATTTTGGTTGACCCTAACATTTGATAACAGATAAATTTAGAAAGAGATCATATGCTCTGTAGAGCCCATTGTGATAATTTTATTACTTATTTTTTGCTGATCAAAACAAAGCCATTAAACCCTTTCGAAGGTATTATATTTATTTTTTTTAGTTATACGTAGCCTAAACTAAAAAAAAATAAACTTTTAGGCAAAAAAATGAAAATTTAATACACCATTATATATGAATTTTTTTCGAGTAATTTCATTACAATGAAAAAAGTGTTCTACAGGCGGCTCGTGGCGGGTGCAAAAGTATATATAGCCTTAAAGAGGACACTTTCACCTTTCTCGTGGTTGTATACGTTTCTTGTTCCCTTTTGTTCCCTAGAAGTTCTATTCCACTAAAATTTAAATTTGAGGAAAATATAGTAGTTTCATAAATATTTCATAACGCCCCTAATGTTAAACGCTAGAGCTGTGCCTACTTACAACAACTAAAGACAATAATCCTACCAACATTATAAAAAAAACCGCAGACCATTATCGATGATAGCTTGCGAGTAGTAACCATTTAATTTTGGTAAAAAACCAAAGAAAAACACCTTTTTCTGAAATTAAAAAAAAGTTGAGTTTGACAGCATGCCACGCCCACAATTATGAATATTTTAACATAATTTTTTGGCTACCTTAATTTGGATATATTAACTACAAAATGACGTAAAAATTTTAAAAATCGGTGACAAAGAAAATTTACTTTTGGCCAACGAAAAACGATTTTCAGCCACTGTGCGGCGGTAACACAAGGCTTTATTAAGTGAAATCGCAGCGGAAGATCAAACAAAGTGAAACAAACAACAAAGCCCAGTATAAGTAACTGGAAAAATTCAACTGCAGAGAACATGGCAATCAAAACTTGAGTGGGACGACCAGCTTCCTACGGAAATAGCAAAGGAATGGTCACGTTATAAGGAAGATCTACTATCTTTGGACAACATTACATTTCCTAGATATATATTTTGCAATGGAGATGCAAATATTGAGATACATGCTTTTTCAGCTGCATCAGAAAGAGCTTATGGTGCTGCAGCTTATATCCGAACAGTAAAAAAGGACAAAACAGTAATGGTCAATCTTTTATGTTCAAAATCACGCGTAGCACCTATAAAATTACAAACAATACCACGCCTTGAACTATGCGCAGCACTTTTGGCAGCTAAGTTGATGGCAAGAGTCAAAGCTGATCTGGGCATAGAAAATAAGAAATCATTTTGCTGGACAGACTCCCAAATCGTGCTTTCCTGGCTACAGAATCAAACAGGTAAATTACTGGCATATGTGGCTCATCGCGTTTTAAAAATTCTTCGGGTAACAATTCCACAACAATGGCAACATGTGCCATCAAAACAAAATCCTGCGGATATCTTATCAAGGGGCATAAAACCCCGTGAGTAATCATCATGTACGAGTACTATGTGGCTCTACGGGCCATTATTCCTCTATCAACTTAAGACGTTACGGCCAAACTCCACTAAACTAGAATCAACAAGTGATAAAAACTACACAGCAACTGTTCTATTAACCCAAGGTGCAGCCGAAGAAAACGCATTGATTTACACAATACCATAAAAAATTCCTCTTTACATGTCCAAAGGGTCATCGGTTATAACTCCGTTTTTGGACGAAGAAGATATAATTAGAGTGGACGGACGTTTAAGTTCCTCAACACAGCAGTTCGATGCTACTCATTAAATGATGCTGCCGAGCAATGATCCGCTTGTGAAACTCCTTGTGGAAAAAATACACAAGGAACATTATCATTGTGGCCCTCAAGCATTACTTGCGCAAATTAGACAGCGATTTTGGCCCATTAAAGGGAAAAGCCTTGCAAGAGCAGTCGTCCAACGGTGCGTACGATGCACAAGAGCAAAGCCAAACATGTATACTCGAATAATGGGTGATCTTCTGAAACATCGGGTACAACCAGCTCGACCGTTTCTTCATTCGGGAGTAGATTATTGTGGACTATTTTTTGTACATTTTAGAACAAGGAGGAAGCGACCTCAAAGGGCATATCTTGCTGTTTTGCTACGAAAGCTGTGCATTTAGAACTTGTCACTGAATTAACAACAAAGGCTTTTATTGGAGCATTGAAAAGGTTTATAGCAAGGCGAGGCCACTGCGAAACTTTGTACTGTGATAATGCAACAAATTTTGTTGGTGCCCGAAACAAACTAAACGAACTTAATGATGTCGTCTAAGTGAGTGAAGATAAAAATGCCGAGTTAAATATGTTTTGACGTAACAACTTACGTCAAAACATATTTGCAAATATGTTTTTAATATTTGTGACATATTTACAAATATGTTTTCGTATTTAGGACAAATTTGTAAATATGTTTTCGTATTTGGGACATATTTAAATACTTTAAATATTCGTATAAAAGAGTATGAAGAGAGGTTTTGGAAGTTGTGTACAAACTAAGATAGATTACGGGATGGGACCTACCACATTTTAAAGCTAATAAATCATAGATATGTAATCTATTTAGACATTTTTGGAAAAGTATTTAGGATATATGAAAAAAATCATTTAAAAATTTTTATGACCCCACATCGTTTCTCTGAGGGATTTTGGTAATTGTGGACAAACTAAGATAGATTACGGGATGGGACCTACCACATTTTAAAGCTAATAAATCATAGATATGTAATCTATTTAGACATTTTTGGAAAAGTATTTAGGATATATGAAAAAAATCATTGAAAAATTTTTATAACCCCACATCGTTTCTCTGAGGGATTTTGGTAATTGTGGACAAACTAAGATAGATTACGGGATGGGACCTACCACATTTTAAAGCTAATAAATCATAGATACGTAATCTATTTAGACATTTTTGGAAAAGTATTTAGGATATATGAAAAAAATCATTGAAAAATTTTTATAACCCCACATCGTTTCTCTGAGGGATTTTGGTAATTGTGGACAAACTAAGATAGATTACGGGATGGGACCTACCACATTTTAAAGCTAATAAATCATAGGTATGTAATCTATTTAGACATTTTTGGAAAAGTATTTAGGATATATGAAAAAAATCATTGAAAAATTTTTATAACCCCACATCGTTTCTCTGAGGGATTTTGGTAATTGTAGACAAACTAAGATAGATTACGGGATGGGACATACCACATTTTATAGCTAATAAATCATAGATATGTAATCTATTTAGACATTTTTGGAAAAGTATTTAGGATATATGAAAAATCTCATTGAAAAATTTTTATGACCCCACATCGTTTCTCTGAGGGATTTTGGTAATTGTGGACAAACTAAGATAGATTACGGGATGGGACCTACCACATTTTATAGCTAATAAATCATAGATATGTAATTTATTTAGACATTTTTGGAAAAGTATTTAGGATATATGAAAAAAATCATTGAAAAATTTTTATAACCCCACATCGTTTCTCTGAGGGATTTTGGTAATTGTGGACAAACTAAGATAGATTACGGGATGGGACCTACCACATTTTATAGCTAATAAATCAAAGATATGTAATCTATTTAGACATTTTTGGAAAAGTATTTAGGATATATGAAAAAAATCATTGAAAAATTTTTATGACCCCACATCGTTTCTCTGAGGGATTTTGGTAATTGTGGACAAACTAAGATAGATTACGGGATGGGACCTACCACATTTTAAAGCTAATAAATCATAGATATGTAATCTATTTAGACATTTTTGGAAAAGTATTTAGGATATATGAAAAAAATCATTGAAAAATTTTTATAACCCCACATCGTTTCTCTGAGGGATTTAAGTAATTGTGGACAAACTAAGATAGATTACGGGATGGGACCTACCACATTTTAAAGCTAATAAATCATAGATATGTAATCTATTTATACATTTTTGGAAACGTATTTAGGATATATGAAAAAAATCATTGAAAAATTTTTTATAACCCCACATCGTTTCTCTGAGGGATTTTGGTAATTGTGGACAAACTAAGATAGATTACGGGATGGGACCTACAACATTTTAAAGCTAATAAATCGTAGATATGTAATCTATTTAGACATTTTTGGAAAAGTACTTAGGATATATGAAAAAAATCATTGAAAAATTTTTATAACCCCACAACATTTCTCAGAGGGATTTTGGTAATTGTGGACAAACTAAGATAGATTACGGGATGGGACCTACCACATTTTAAAGCTAATATCTCATAGATATGTAATCTATTTAGACATTTTTGGAAAAGTATTTAGGATATATGAAAAAAATCATTGACAAATTTTTATAACCCAACATCGTTTCTCTGAGGGATTTTGGTAATTGTGGACAAACTAAGATAGATTACGGGATGGGACCTACCACATTTTATAGCTAATAAATCATAGATATGTAATCTATTTAGACATGTTTGGAAAAGTATTTAGGATATATGAAAAAAATCATTGAAAAATTTTTGTAACCCAACATCGTTTCTCTGAGGGATTTTGGTAATTGTGGACAAACTAAGATAGATTACGGGATGGGACCTTCCATATTTTAAAGCTAATAAATCGTAGATATGTAATCTATTTGGACATTTTTGGAAAAGTATTTAGGATATATGAAAAAAATCATTGAAAAATTCTTATGACTCCACATCGTTTCTCTGAGGGATTTTGGTAATTGTGGACAAACTAAAATAGATTACGGGATGGGACCTACCACATTTTAAAGCTAATAAATCATAGATATGTAATCTATTTAGAAATTTTTGGAAAAGTATTTAGGATATATGAAAAAAATCATTGAAAAATTTTTATAACCCCACATCGTTTCTCTGAGGGATTTTGGTAATTGTGGACAAACTAAGATAGATTACGAGATGGGACCTACCACATTTTATAGCTAATAAATCATAGATATGTAATCTATTTAGACATTTTTGGAAAAGTATTTAGGATATATGAAAAAAATCATTGAAAAATTTTTATAACCCAACATCGTTTCTCTGAGGGATTTTGGTAATTGTGGACAAACTAAGATAGATTACGGGATGGGACCTACCACATTTTAAAGCTAATAAATAATAGATATGTAATCTATTTAGACATTTTTGGAAAAGTATTTAGGATATATGAAAAAAATCATTGAAAAATTTTTATAACCCCACATCGTTTCTCTGAGGGATTTTGGTAATTGTGGACAAACTAAGATAGATTACGGGATGGGACCTACCACATTTTAAAGCTAATAAATCATAGATATGTAATCTATTTAGACATTTTTGGAAAAGTATTCAGGATATATGAAAAAAATATATATTATATATATTTATTTTATAAAATATATATAATATATATATATATATATATATATATATATATATATATATATATATATATATATATATATAATAGATTACATATCTATGATTTATTAGCTATAAAATGTGGTAGGTCCCATCCCGTAATCTATCTTAGTTTGTCCACAATTACCAAAATCCCTCAGAAAAACGATATGGGGTCATAAAAATTTTTCAATGATTTTTTTTTCATATATCCTAAATACTTTTCCAAAAATGTCTAAATAGATTACATATCTACGATTTATTAGCTTTATAATGTGGTAGGTCCCATCCCGTAATCTATCTTAGTTTGTCCACAATTACCAAAATCCCTCAGAGAAACGATATGGGGTCATAAAATTTTTTCGAAGATTTTTTTCATATATCCTAAATACTTTTCCAAAAATGTCTAAATAGATTACATATCTATGATTTATTAGCTTTAAAATGTGGTAGGTCCCATCCCGTAATCTATCTTAGTTTGTCCACAATTACCAAAATCCCTCAGAGAAACGATGTGGGGTTATAAAAATTTTTCAATGATTTTTTTCATATATCCTAAATACTTTTCCAAAAATGTCTAAATAGATTACATATCTATGATTTATTAGCTTTAAAATGTGGTAGGTCCCATCCCGTAATCTATCTTAGTTTGTCCACAATTACCAAAATCCCTCAGAGAAACGATGTGGGGTTATAAAAATTTTTCAATGATTTTTTTCATATATCCTAAATACTTTTCCAAAAATGTCTAAATAGATTACATATCTATGATTTATTAGCTTTAAAATGTGGTAGGTCCCATCCCGTAATCTATCTTAGTTTGTCCACAATTACCAAAATCCCTCAGAGAAACGATGTGGGGTTATAACAATTTTTCAATGATTTTTTTCATATATCCTAAATACTTTTCCAAAAATGTCTAAATAGATTACATATCTATGATTTATTAGCTTTAAAATGTGGTAGGTCCCATCCCGTAATCTATCTTAGTTTGTCCACAATTACCAAAATCCCTCAGAGAAACGATGTGGGGTTTTAAAAATTTTTCAATGATTTTTTTCATATATCCTAAATACTTTTCCAAAAATGTCTAAATAGATTACATATCTATGATTTATTAGCTTTAAAATGTGGTAGGTCCCATCCCGTAATCTATCTTAGTTTGTCCACAATTACCAAAATCCCTCAGAGAAACGATGTGGGGTTATAAAAATTTTTCAATGATTTTTTTCATATATCCTAAATACTTTTCCAAAAATGTCTAAATAGATTACATATCTATGATTTATTAGCTTTAAAATGTGGTAGGTCCCATCCCGTAATCTATCTTAGTTTGTCCACAATTACCAAAATCCCTCAGAGAAACGATGTGGGGTTATAAAAATTTTTCAATGATTTTTTTCATATATCCTAAATACTTTTCCAAAAATGTCTAAATAGATTACATATCTATGATTTATTAGCTTTAAAATGTGGTAGGTCCTATCCCGTAATCTATCTTAGTTTGTCCACAATTACCAAAATCCCTCAGAGAAACGATGTGGGGTTATAAAAATTTTTCAATGATTTTTTTCATATATCCTAAATACTTTTCCAAAAATGTCTAAATAGATTACATATCTATGATTTATTAGCTTTAAAATGTGGTAGGTCCCATTCCGTAATCTATCTTAGTTTGTCCACAATTACCAAAATCACTCAGCGAAACGATGTGGGGTTATAAAAATTTTTCAATGATTTTTTTCATATATCCTAAATACTTTTCCAAAAATGTCTAAATAGATTACATATCTATGATTTATTAGCTTTAAAATGTGGTAGGTCCCATCCCGTAATCTATCTTAGTTTGTCCACAATTACCAAAATCCCTCAGAGAAACGATATGGGGTCATAAAAATTTTTCGATGATTTTTTTCATATATCCTAAATACTTTTCCAAAAATGTCTAAATAGATTACATATCTATGATTTATTAGCTTTAAAATGTGGTAGGTCCCATCCCGTAATCTATCTTAGTTTGTCCACAATTACCAAAATCCCTCAGAGAAACGATGTGGGGTTATAAAATTTTTCAATGATTTTTTTCATATATCCTAAATACTTTTCCAAAAATGTCTAAATAGATTACATATCTATGATTTATTAGCTTTAAAATGTGGTAGGTCCCATCCCGTAATCTATCGTAGTTTGTCCATAATTACCAAAATCCCTCAGAGAAGCGATGTGGGGTTATAAAAATTTTTCAATGATTTTTTTCATATATCCTAAATACTTTTCCAAAAATGTCTAAATAGATTACATATCTATGATTTATTAGCTTTAAAATGTGGTAGGTCCTATCCCGTAATCTATCTTAGTTTGTCCACAATTACCAAAATCCCTCAGAGAAACGATGTGGGGTTATAAAAATTTTTCAATGATTTTTTTCATATATCCTAAATACTTTTCCAAAAATGTCTAAAAATATTACATATCTATGATTTATTAGTTTTAAAATGTGGTAGGTCCCATCCCGTAATCTATCTTAGTTTGTCCACAATTACCAAAATCCCTCAGAGAAACGATGTGGGGTTATAAAAATTTTTCAATGATTTTTTTCATATATCCTAAATACTTTTCCAAAAATGTATAAATAGATTACATATCTATGATTTATTAGCTTTAAAATGTGGTAGGTCCTATCCCGTAATCTATCTTAGTTTTTCTACAATTACCAAAATCCCTCAGAGAAACGATGTGGGGTTATAAAAATTTTTCAATGATTTTTTTCATATATCCTAAATACTTTTCCAAAAATGTCTAAATAGATTACATATCTATGATTTATAAGCTTTAAAATGTGGTAGGTCCCATCCCGTAATCTATCTTAGTTTGTCCACAATTACCAAAATCCCTCAGAGAAACGATGTGGGGTTATAAAAATTTTTCAATGATTTTTTTCATATATCCTAAATACTTTTCCAAAAATGTCTAAATAGATTACATATCTACGATTTATTAGCTTTAAAATGTGGTAGGTCCCATCCCGTAATCTATCTTAGTTTGTCCACAATTACCAAAATCCCTCAGAGAAACGATATAGGGTCATAAAAATTTTTCGAAGATTTTTTTCATATATCCTAAATACTTTTCCAAAAATGTCTAAATAGATTACATATCTATGATTTATTAGCTTTAAAATGTGGTAGGTCCCATCCCGTAATCTATCTTAGTTTGTCCACAATTACCAAAATCCCTCAGAGAAACGATGTGGGGTTATAAAAATTTTTCAATGATTTTTTTCATATATCCTAAATACTTTTCCAAAAATGTCTAAATAGATTACATATCTATGATTTATTAGCTTTAAAATGTGGTAGGTCCCATCCCGTAATCTATCTTAGTTTGTCCACAATTACCAAAATCCCTCAGAGAAACGATGTGGGGTTATAAAAATTTTTCAATGATTTTTTTCATATATCCTAAATACTTTTCCAAAAATGTCTAAATAGATTACATATCTATGATTTATTAGCTTTAAAATGTGGTAGGTCCTATCCCGTAATCTATCTTAGTTTGTCCACAATTACCAAAATCCCTCAGAGAAACGATGTGGGGTTATAAAAATTTTTCAATGATTTTTTTCATATATCCTAAATACTTTTCCAAAAATGTCTAAATAGATTACATATCTATGATTTATTAGCTTTAAAATGTGGTAGGTCCCATTCCGTAATCTATCTTAGTTTGTCCACAATTACCAAAATCACTCAGAGAAACGATGTGGGGTTATAAAAATTTTTCAATGATTTTTTTCATATATCCTAAATACTTTTCCAAAAATGTCTAAAAAGATTACATATCTATGATTTATTAGTTTTAAAATGTGGTAGGTCCCATCCCGTAATCTATCTTAGTTTGTCCACAATTACCAAAATCCCTCAGAGAAACGATGTGGGGTTATAAAAATTTTTCAATGATTTTTTTGATATATCCTAAATACTTTTCCAAAAATGTATAAATAGATTACATATCTATGATTTATTAGCTTTAAAATGTGGTAGGTCCTATCCCGTAATCTATCTTAGTTTTTCTACAATTACCAAAATCCCTCAGAGAAACGATGTGGGGTTATAAAAATTTTTCAATGATTTTTTTCATATATCCTAAATACTTTTCCAAAAATGTCTAAATAGATTACATATCTATGATTTATAAGCTTTAAAATGTGGTAGGTCCCATCCCGTAATCTATCTTAGTTTGTCCACAATTACCAAAATCCCTCAGAGAAACGATGTGGGGTTATAAAAATTTTTCAATGATTTTTTTCATATATCCTAAATACTTTTCCAAAAATGTCTAAAAAGATTACATATCTATGATTTATTAGCTTTAAAATGTGGTAGGTCCCATCCCGTAATCTATCTTAGTTTGTCCATAATTACCAAAATCCCTCAGAGAAACGATGTGGGGTTATAAAAATTTTTCAATGATTTTTTTCATATATCCTAAATACTTTTCCAAAAATGTCTAAATAGATTACATATCTATGATTTATTAGCTTTAAAATGTGGTAGGTCCCATCCCGTAATCTATCTTAGTTTGTCCATAATTACCAAAATCCCTCAGAGAAACGATGTGGGGTTATAAAAATTTTTCAATGATTTTTTTCATATATCCTAAATACTTTTCCAAAAATGTCTAAATAGATTACATATCTATGATTTATTAGCTTTAAAATGTGGTAGGTCCCATCCCGTAATCTATCTTAGTTTGTCCACAATTACCAAAATCCCTCAGAGAAACGATGTGGGGTTATAAAAATTTTTCAATGATTTTTTTCATATATCCTAAATACTTTTCCAAAAATGTCTAAATAGATTACATATCTATCATTTATTAGCTTTAAAATGTGGTAGGTCCCATCCCGTAATCTATCTTAGTTTGTCCATAATTACCAAAATCCCTCAGAGAAACGATGTGGGGTTATAAAAATTTTTCAATGATTTTTTTCATATATCCTAAATACTTTTCCAAAGATGTCTAAATAAATTACATATCTATGATTTATTAGCTTTAAAATGTGGTAGGTCCCATCCCGTAATCTATCTTAGTTTGTCCACAATTACCAAAATCCCTCAGAGAAACGATGTGGGGTTATAAAAATTTTTCAATGATTTTTTTTTCATATATCCTTAATACTTTTCCAAAAATGTCTAAATAGATTACATATCTATGATTTATTAGCTTTAAAATGTGGTAGGTCCCATCCCGTAATATATCTTAGTTTGTCCATAATTACCAAAATCCCTCAGAGAAACGATGTGGGGTTATAAAAATTTTTCAATGATTTTTTTCATATATCCTAAATACTTTTCCAAAAATGTCTAAATAGATTACATATCTATGATTAATTAGCTTTAAAATGTGGTAGGTCCCATCCCGTAATCTATCTTAGTTTGTCCACAATTACCAAAATCCCTCAGAGAAACGATGTGGGGTTATAAAAATTTTTCGATGATTTTTTTCATATATCCTAAATACTTTTCCAAAAATGTCTAAATAGATTACATATCTATGATTTATTAGCTTTAAAATGTGGTAGGTCCCATCCCGTAATCTATCTTAGTTTGTCCACAATTACCAAAATCCCTCAGAGAAACGATGTGGGGTTATAAAAATTTTTCAATGATTTTTTTCATATATCCTAAATACTTTTCCAAAAATGTCTAAATAGATTACATATCTATGATTTATTAGCTTTAAAATGTGGTAGGTCCCATCCCGTAATCTATCGTAGTTTGTCCACAATTACCAAAATCCCTCAGAGAAACGATGTGGGGTTATAAAAATTTTTCAATGATTTTTTTCATATATCCTAAATACTTTTCCAAAAATGTCTAAATAGATTACATATCTATGATTTATTAGCTTTAAAATGTGGTAGGTCCCATCCCGTAATCTGTTTTAGTTTGTCCACAACTTCCAAAACCCCTCTTCATTCTCTTTTATACGAATATTTAAAGTATTTAAATATGTCCCAAATACGAAAATATATTTACAAATTTGTCCTAAATACGAAAACATATTTGTAAATATGTCACAAATATTAAAGACATATTTGCAAATATGTTTTGACGTAAGTTGTTACGTCAAAACATATTTAACTCGGCATATTTATCTTCACTCACTTATGTCGTCTATGCAAAACCAGCCCAAGAATTAATAATTGAGGCTTATAGCACAAAGGGAAATAATTTCCAGTTCATACCACCACGGTCACCAAACTTTGGGGGACTATAGGAGGCAGTAGTGAAGTCTGCAAAGTATATGTTTATAAAGAATGTCTCAACGGCGTCACTCACATACGAAGAGCTCGAAACTGTGACAACCGAAATTGAAGCTATTTTGAACTCTCGCCCGCTCATCCCAAGTTCATCAGACGCCAAGGATCTTAATGCTATTACTCCGGGTCATTTTCTCATTGGTAATCCATTAACATCAAGCGTTTACGTACAGTCAGAAATTCCTAAATGTGGCTTACAAATTAGATGGCAACTTGTCTCACAACTCAAGCACAATTTCTGGGAACGATGGAGTAAAGAAGACAACATTCCAGTTCTATAATGGCCTCTTGGACGAATAATTAAGATTTATAAGGGAGATGATGGTTTAGTGTGCGATGTAATGACAAAAAAGGGAATATTTAAACGTCCGATCCACAAATTGGCTCCTCTATTTCATGAAACTTCCGAAGAGCAGAAATTCCAATTGGATGAAACATCAAACTCAGCATCATTACCGCCAACAAGCAGAAGTAAAGCATCCAGATCATTTACCGCCGAAGAAACTTCAACAAAACGTTCACGTTTAAACTCAACATTGCTGCTCTCCATCTTGGCATTATTCTTTATCCCAATAGTTCTTGGAAACCACATAAACATAACAAAGTTCAAAAACAAACCTGGTATTTATTTTGAATACATAAGCCTTGTAAAACTCATGTCTGTTAACTGGAAGATGATAGTCTACTTTGATCTCGAACCATATTAACATCAAATAAACATATAAAATGACGGGACAAAGATGCTTCAAGGTCTGTGTGAAACTACAATAAGCAACACGACATGCAAAATGTTGCTAAACTACTTCGAGCACGTCAGGGATGACTTACAGGCAGACTTTGATCTATTCTCTATAAAAAGAAAGAAAAGAATCGCAATCGACGTAGTTGGAAATATCGCTTACTCACTCTTTGGCGTTTCAGACTCAAATTATGAAGCCCAAATATCAACGACAGTTAAGAAGCTAACAAAAAATGACGAATACTTAGAAAGGCTCCAAAAAAATCAAACTTCAGTTATCGACTCTACTATCAACAATATCAAGAAAGCTCAACTAGACGTGTAAGCTAAATTTGAAGAAACCGGCAATATGCTCCATAATGTCAAGGTTGAACAACAAATGCTCATGCTTTCAACGCAGCTGCTTATAATCACTAATAGTGTACAACGAATTCACTCCGCAATTATGGATGTACTTGTTGATAGCCACCATGACAAAATTAACCCTCTTTTTCTCACTCATCAACAGCTCAATGAAGAAATCAAGAAAATAAGGGGTCATTTGCAAGCACACCTTCAGCTACCAATTCGTGAAAACAACTTACTCAAAGTATACAAGCTTATCAGGGTCAACGGGATCATTGCTAAAGACCACGTAATATTTAGCATCGATCTACCTCTTACTCAACCACAAGAGTTCCAGCTAATGCATATTACTCCAATCACCGCTACAATAAATAAAACACAGTCGTCAAGACATCAACCAAATTTATCGCCATAACCTTAAATAAGGACGAATTCTTTCCAATGTCACAACACGAAGTTGACGCTTGTTTGGGTTTGAGCGATAACGATCTTATTTGCCCAAATATACCAGCAACATATCAAGCAACACGTCATCCTATGGTCCATAAATGCGAACTAGATTTACTGAATGACCAACCCAAACCAAGATGTTATTTTCAACAACTGGAAGACACTACTATATGGCAGCATCTATACCATTCAAACCAATGTATGTTCGCTACAACAGATACAATAAAATTGAATGCAGTATGCGGCAACGATATCCTACACATTACATTAGAAGGCAACGGTTTAGTTACTTTGCGTCCAGAGTGCGTCATTAAATGATCTTATTACGATACAAGGTCGTCAACAAATTATTACTTCATTACAAACATCACCTATTCTCTTCATACCCGCAATTGGTTGGACAAAACAATACGGCAGTATGAACTTCAGCGCAAAGGAATATTCAAACCCTCAATACATGAACTTGAAGCAATGCAACAAGAGTTAGCTGAAATTTTTAACGCCACACTCCCTGCTAACGGCATCAATCTTACTACACATGGACTAATTATCGGATACATAGCCGGTGCATTATTTTTAGTAACCATTGTCATTTTCATCTTCAAATATAAAAGGTTCAAAAATAATTTCAATAATAATTTCAAAAATAAATTCAATCCAACTCCTCAACAACAAACTACCAAATGTTAAGAAGACCAACTGCCAGTTATCATAGACTTGTTGCATACATGAAGATCGTCAACGAATTATCGACCACTGGTCAACATGGGGGAGCATGTTGACACTTATGTCAACACATTAGTTTTTTTAATTTATATTTTTTGTTCGAACCCGTTTTTATTTTTTTTGTTGTAAAATAAGTTAACCTTTATTTTTGTCTACAGTTAATGCGTTCTTGCTGATTCAACATAACTAAACATTTAAAATAAGTTAAATGGACCTTTATTTTTATTTTGTCTACAATTAATGCATTCTTGCTGATTTAACATATGTAACTAAACACTTATTACTATTAAGTTAAATGAACTTTGCATTTAATTTATTCTTGCTTATTAATTAATGAATTAAACATTTTTTGTTTGTAACATATTTCATATTATTGCTTGTTATACACTATTTGCAAAATTAAACTGTATACAAGCAAGAACATTTGTGCAGAAAGAGGTCAGAATAAAGATTGACAATCAATCAATAGATCACGTCTTTTCATTTTTTTTATTTTTTTTTTATAAAATTAAGAATCACGGTTTAAGTGCCGGCGGTTCAATAGTATTATCAAAACTACAAGAGTTATGGTTCAAGTGCCGGCGGCTCACAATACTGTGAATACATGAAGTATTAACACAGTCAAATATATCATTATATAATGTTGTTGTCTTAAATCTTTTCCAACGTGCATACGCAAAATTTCTTTGATTAATATGATTTCTAATTTCAGATGAAAACCAGGGTTTTTGCCTATTACTAATAATTTTTGTTTTTATTGGTGCAGTCAGATCAAACAAATAATTTATGTTCTGCTCCAGAAAAGAGAGTTGGTCAGCTACAGAGTACAAAGAATACAAAACATTCCAATCGATTATAAAAATTCTTCCTCAGAAAATCTAAAATTTATATTCTTGAAACTCGAAAAGTAATTCTCTCAATAGGTATTAAAAGTTGCAAATTATAAGTCATGAAAATGAGATCATGTTTGGAGAAACAAGACGCAGACAATTGATCAAAAGTAGTACATTAATTTCATTACTTACAAGAAACAAATCTAAAAGCGTATTGTTAGTTAAAGTGTGTAGGATTAAAATTATTTGGTGATATTAAACCCTCGAAACACACTCATCCGAATAACTGCTATCTACTAACAGGTTCGAAGTCCCCTGCTATTATAACATTATCGTATACCGCTGCTTGTATTTCTAAAATTTGAAAAAACGCCTGCTACAAAGATTTTTGTTAGGCCTATAAGCACTACTTACAAGCAATTTTCTACCTTCGTTGTTTACCTCTGTTTCGGCGTATATTCGACGCAAGAGGATAAACAAAAATGTTTTTCAAATATATAAAAATTAAACAAGAAGAATTAAATGGTTTTATGAGACAAATCTCTTATATTTTATTTAAATTCAAAAATTTATAATTACCTTGTAAAGGTAATTATTCTTGAATTTTTCCAAAATAATAAAAATTTTACGTATATCTAAAGCGGCTATTAGACGGTCAAATATTGCATGTGAGAGCGGCTTGATAACAGAGAGGATTTCAATATCAAAATTTTTTGAAAACCATCCAACCAAGTTGACAAACACGCATTTTGCACTATTACACGAGTGTGATGGTATGCAATCAGACCATGTTCTCTTTAAGTGTCCATATGATACCTTTTTTACATCTTTGTTGGAAAACCTTTAACGGTGCTTAAGTGTTGTTAGCTACCTTTTTTTTAAGCGGCTATTAGATGATCAAACTATGATATATACATACATATATATATATATATATATATATATATATATATATATATATATATATATATATATATATATATATATATATATATATATATATATATATATATAAGCATACATAATTGTGAAGTACTTAGGATTTTTTGTTTTTTATAAACTTTGTTGCTTTTGTTTTGCACAACACTATAAACAAAAGCAACAAAGTTTATAAAAAACAAAAAATCCTAAGTACTTCACAATTATGTATGCTTAAAACTAAAATAAAATAAATTAATTTAATTAACGTCTTTACTAAGAAATTAAATTAAACTATTCAGGTGTCTATAAAAAGCTGTGCAAAACAAATTCAATAAATAAATACTTTGTATACGATCCTTTTTTCTAATAACTTCTGCACATCTGCGTGGCATAGATTCAATTAGATTATCGAGTATATTCTGTGGAATACGCTTCCACTCATCTTCTAGATTTATATATATATATATATATATATATATATATATATATATATTCTAATTAATATTATTTTGTGTACAAGCTTTTGTTATTCAATTAAGCAAGGAGTTAGCTTACATTTCCTAACATATGTGATAATAAAAGTTACATTCGAAAGAATGCCTTAATAAACATATGTATTCACGTATTTTATTTAAGACTTCCTTTTTGATTATTCCATTTTTTTGCATTCATAATTCTTTATGATCTTGTTGTTTTATGATATATTTGCCATTACCAACTCTAATGGGTAACCAAAATTTCATTGAATATTTAGATTTTGCGAGTGTGATAGGTACAACATAGTGCATTTGTATATTACATATATCGCATATGTTATAAACGCCATCTTTCAGGGAGATTTGAAAAAAAATTTCAAAATATCTCTGTAGATAAAAATTTCTTTTTGAAAAATTACGTATGTATTCATAATTTTTGTACAAAATACCTGATCTTTGGCCAGAAAAACGCTATAAATCTTAAATATTTGATAATTTATAAATAAGATACAATTGTTTAAAATATTTATGGCAAAAGGTTTACTTACGATTTTTCGGTATTTACTTGCAAATGATTAAGGAAACATTAAGATCGGTAACCACAAAAAAAAACAAGATTTTTGGCCGCCTTCTCAAAATATGTGCTACTGTGCGCCGCCAGTGTGTTATTTACTAATACTTGGTTTTTTCCCCCTAAAAACACTTGCATATGCATTTTATTTAAACCTTTGTTGTATTTGTGTTGCTCTATATGTACATACTACAGCTAAATTAGCGGTAAATAGAAAATAATGTCAAAGGCTCATAGGCTATAAGAATTGAAATTATTTTTTAAAACGTTAATCTGAATTAAACCGATCACCGATTAAGCTAACTAATCGGTTATATAAAATTATTACAAAAGGTAGATTACTACTTAACATTACAGTAAGTAAGCACAAGTATAAGTTTTCATGCGTCGGTCAATCAGTAGTAGTTTCAAAGTAACTTAGGCAACTGCCCTCGTATTTATTAAAATTATAGTAATGTCTCAGTGTACGGGAACACAACATATTTACGAAGTTTCGCAATAATCGCTTATAATACCAATTACAAAAAGGCCTTACACGTCTGACCTCGTAGACTATAAGATAGATTACTACTCAATATTACATAAACTGAACAGATGTGTTAGTTTTCATGCGTCGATCAATCAAAAGTAGCTGAAAAGTAACTTATGTAATCGCCCTCGTATCCAGTCTAATTATCGTTATGTGAAATTTCTATTGGATGTTAGGACGATATGGCCTAAAACTTTTTGATTAGAAATATTTTAAATTATTATTATTATTTATTTATTAGTAGTATTTAAATATTTTTGTATTACATTTTGTAAATATTTATATAAATAGTTTGTTAAAGCTATAATTTGAATTTTGATCTCTATTAAAACTAACAACTGATTTTCTAAAACTGTTAATATATTTTTCATTTTTTAAATTATTTGGCATTGTATTATATTTTCTCAGTCCTTTGCAGTATAGCGATCGTTGCATTGAATTTGTATCCGATCGTTGCAATCTGATTATATGGTTGAACTTCACCAACATAACGTATTTGCTCTATCAGGTATTCAGGTGCATCACCTAAATCCATCTTCTTAATAAAGGTAAATGTGCTTACCTCCAGTTTTTGATGTATGTTCATCCATCTTAGCATATCAAGCATTAATTGTATTGAGGTGAAGCGATTGCATTTTAGAATGGCTCGCATTGCTTTGTTTTGTAATTTTTGTACTCTATTTATTTGATTTTCTATACAACACGTATATAATATCGTAGATCCATATTCAAAATGATTATTAGTATTATATAGATTTATTGCTGTTATAATCAATAGTTTGTTTCTAATTCGTTAAAAAATGTTTATTTGTATTATTTTTGTTTTATTTTCAATTAGTTTTAGTTTATTCATTTTCAACCAAGTTATAACCTTATTGATATCTGTTTGTAGGTTTTTCTAACAAATTTACTGCTTCCGAAAAAATCAAAGTATCATCAGCATAGTGTATTATTTCACAATTCACCAAAACCTTTCCCATATCGTTAATATATATGATGAATAACAGTGCCCCTAGAATTGAGCCTTGAGGTACTCCATAATCATTATCTATTTCACTTGATGTTAGATTATTAACTTTTGTAATTTGCCTTCTGTTATTAAATTATGATTGAAACCATTTCAGCTCATTGTCCTTTATGCCGTACTTGTATAATTTTTTTTTATTAAAATATCACTATCTATTGTTTCGAATGCTCTTTTAAAATGCAAGAATAATGCTACAATTTTATTGTTTTTCTTTATAAACTTCCATCTGTTTATTACATAATTTAAAGCAGCCTCACATGAGTATATTCTTCGAAAACCAGACTGGGATTTCGATAAAATTTTGTGTTTTTCTATATAATCTTCTAGTTGGTTTTTTACGACTTTTTCGAGTATTTTTGCACATGTTTTTAGTCCATTTATAGGCTGGTATTCTTCACGCTTTACTGTGTTTTTTACTTTCTCAATTGGTGTAATTATCGATACCTTCCAATTAGTTGGAAATGTTCAATTTTCTAGTGAATTGTTAACTATTTCGAGTATTTTATTGCCTAATATGTCCCAGTTATCTAATATTATTTACTCTATAATAGTCGGTGTTTTTATTTATTTCTTTACATATAATTCTTAATTCTTGTATATCTATTGCACGAAATTTAAACGTACTGTCTACCACAGATGTATCATATTGCACATTATCGATGGATTTATTAATTTCTTTAATACTACCTACAAACTAATTATTAAAATTTTCGTTTATTTGTAAATGATCATCATATTCTATATCTTTAAATATCACAGTTTTTATCACAGATCTAGGAGTTATCAATACGAATTCTTTTATTTGTCTTCACATTTCTTTTTGGTTATTAGTATTACTTATTTTGTTAGTTATGTATTTGTTTTTTTCAATTTCAATTTTAAATTTATAACTATTTCTAATAGCTTTATATATATCCCACACCTCTTTGATAACTAGGAATTTTATCCCTTTTCATAGATCTGAGTTCACTGCTAAACTATTTACTGTTATTATAATTTTCGTTGATTTTCTTTTTTATGGTTAAGTTTTTTATCGCATTTTCTAAAATTAAATCAAAATGGTTCACACATTCGTTCACATTATTTAGTTCATTACACTCTAAAATTGCACATAGTTCATTTCGACATCGATTTCTATTATATTTGAATACCTCCTTTTCTTTTATTTCTCCATTAAATACATATCCATTATTTTTAATTATGTACATAGATTCATGATCGGATATTTTATTATTTGATTAAATTGTGCTGATATATTTTCATTATTTGTTATGACATAGTCTATTATTGTTTTCGAGTTTTTTGTTATCCTAGTGCACATGTTCATTATTTGTTTATTCCCATTATCACTCATTATGCTTTCCAATTTATTCTTATACAAATCCTTTCGCCAATCTATATTAAAATCTCCTACTATTATAATATCACAGCTTTCTTCACTCACTTCTTCTAATATCTCTTGAAAATCTTCACAAAATTCTGCTTTTTGGCTACTTGGTGATCTGTATACCGCAGTTATTAGAAATGATGTCTTTACATACTTTGCTTTATAAACACTTATCCAGTATTTTGTATCTTTTATGTATTGGTTAGTTTTCATGATGCTCCAATGTTTTTTTAAATACAAACTTACTCCACCAGTTTTATTTGACATAGATAATGTAATATAATGATAGTTATGTTTTAATTCTATCGCAGATTCATCTACTGCCTCTGTTAGATGTGTTTCAGATAAAACAATAAAATCTGGTTTAATTTCTTCACTAACAATCTCTAGTTGATTAAAATTTTTAATTAACCCTCGTATTTCAGTATACATCCCATGCAACTGCTTTCGTTGTTAGGTCTCGAGACCCATCCTTCTCTTTTCTAACCTAAGTTTATTTTGATAAACCGGACATTCTGTACTATTTGTTCTGTAAATTTCATCCAATCTTAAATTGAGCCTTAAGTTTTCTTTTACACAGTTAATACATTTATTTATAGTTTCTTTATTGCATTCACTACTTTTATGTTTTCGATGGCATGTATAACAAATTTCTTCATTTTTACAATCCGAGGCTTTGTAATTTTATCCCTGGCTCTTGAAACACTTTATAACACTTGTACCATCGAAAATTCTACATCTATCCCATCCAACATTAATTTTTTTGTTTTGGCATAATTTTAATATATGATTCATTGTCAATTTTTAATTTGGCATTATATATTGTTTTGTTGAATCATTTTGTTTCAAAAATTTTTTCGATTTCAATTTTACTATTATTAACACTTCGCTTTGTTTTTTTTTTCTAATAATTGATTTTCTGAAATCTTAAAATGCATGCCCGCTACGATTATTTGCATCTCTTTTTCCTTTGGAACCGTTATTTCATAATTATTACTAATTTCACTTTGTATCGCTTCTTTGATTTTTTCTCTTTCCTCAATATTTTCAATCTGGATTACTAAAGTACCATTTTTTTCTATTCTCAACATTTGTCATTTAATTCTGATTTTGTCTGAGCATAGGTCATTTTCGTTTTGACACTTGTGTAAATCACCTTTTTTATCTCATTACACATTTTTACATTACTTTCTCTATATTATCATACATATTTTTGTTTTCAATTTCATTTAAATTTTCATATAGATTTTTTACCACTTCTACATTCTTTTCACATATTTTTTGGATTTTATCTATCTTCTTAAACCTTTCATCGTATCTCATTTCTTTAGCCTCAAGCAATGCTTTTATTTCATTTTCATTTTGTTTCAGTGAGCTTTCAAATTCATTTTTATAATCCACTAATATTTGTTTATTTTTATTAACAGCAACCTGTACTTCTCTTAACACTAGATCAACATTCTGAATATATTGTATGCAATCATCGCAAATAAAACGTACATAATTGTCTTCGTCCAATATTTTTGCTGAGTATTGATCTATTCGGGCACATTTTTTAGTATAATGATAAACTTCATCACACACTACATTTCATCGAATTTTACTTTCATCCTTTATTGCTGATCTGCATTTACTGCATTCAACCATTTTTGTTTGTTATTTACCACAAAATTTCTATTTTTTTGAGTTAGAAAATAATTATATATTTTGTTTATTTAATGTTTTTAATAGTCTTATCTATTTTATAAACACTTTTTTATATTTAATTAAAATATTTCACAGAGCTTTTGTATTTTCGTTGTTTATTCAACCAATGTTTAAAAAGAGAAATAAATTAATTATAGTAAATTACAAACCTGCACCTGCATATAACTTGGCTAAGCATCTCACTTGTGTATTGTATTGCACAATACACAAGACCTTATCAATAAACTTAAGGACATCAAAATTACCGAAAATACGAGACTTGTTTCCTACGACATTAAGGATTTATATACATCAATACCTACACAAGAAACGTTAACAATTCTACGTAACATGCTTTTCAACTTATACGACAATCAATATATTAACGAAATAATGGATATTGCAAAAACGATACTAAAACAGAACTACTTTAGATTTAACAATAACTTTTATAAATTACCTGATGGACTCGGCATGGGAAACCCGACATCCGCAATTTTTACAGAGATATTTATGCAACATTTAGAACAACTACACATCACAACCCTAATGGAAAAACATAAAATAACTCATTATTACAGATACGTAGACGACATAATATGCATCCTAGAAAGGGACAACGCAGAAGAAATTCTAACGGATTTAAACACAATACATAATAAAATCACATACACAATGGAAAAAGAGAAAGACGGAACTTTACATTATCTTGACATAACAATAACACGAGGAATTGACTCATTAAACTTTGATATATACAGAAAACCAACCACAACAGACATTACTATCCACAGTTCCTCAAACCATCCCACCCAACATAAACTCGCAGCATTTAGACATATGATTAACAGGCTTAAGACAGTCCCACATTCTCCAGAAAAATATAACAAAGAACTGGACACAATTTACACTATAGCTAAAAATAACGATTACAACTGCACTACTATCGACAAACTACTTAGACAATACAACACTAAAAACAAGAAGAAAGAAAACAAGGAGACAATCGATACAACACGACGACACATTTTTACTTACACAGGACCAGAAATATATAGATTAACTAACCTTTTTCAAAAAGAAGGTTTACAGACAGCACTAAAGACGAGCAACACTCTACGCAACAATCTCAAGACATCAACAGAAATAACCGATAAATTTAACACCAGCGGAGTATACAGACTTACTTGCACCTGCAACCATACATACATAGGACAAACTGGACGAACATTAAAAACAAGGTTCACAGAACACATACGATCATATAAACGGAAAAGAGAAGACTCTAACTTCGCAATACACCTTAACACACATGAACACGAGCCAAGGGAAATAGATGAATGTATGACGTTAATACATCCTAGTAAAAAAGGACGAAGACTGGACATTCTTGAAAACATGGAAATATACAAAACACGAACGTTTAACGGAGATATTATTAACGAACAGGTAAATACAACCTCAGACACAATTTTTACACCACTTAAACTATTAAAACAAACTTACAAATGCAAAACACCCACAGATGGTCACACTTACCTACCTAATAATAAAAGACAGAAATATTAAAATTATATACCTTCAATAAAGATGACAGATATAAGGCAATCTACCTGTATAATACCATTTTTAAATAGACACCATCCTAACGGACAAAACTACCTGTACCCACCACTATCTATGCAACAAACACGTTACACTATCTAACCAGTACTAATCAAAACGCGGCTTGAAAATGATGTCTTTACATCGAAAGCGCTCGCCAATCGTACTAAATAAACAGCCAGTGACGACGGTCTTCACCGAAAGGTATGACAACAGTAAATTAATTATACTTACATATATTAGTTAAATAGCATAACTTATTTATGTACAGTCAGAGACTAAAGTTTAAATACACCCCAATAATTGTATGTTTAGAGAAAAGTAAACGCTTTAGAAATACTTAAAGTATGCAGTTTTATTTAGTTTCATGAATAACAAAAAATATTAACTTCTCTAAAAACAAAACGGTAAATCTCACAATAACTAAAAAATGCAGCAGACAAAATTTTAAATACATCTTGCAAAACAAAGAACTCTCTTTCATTTCTTAAAAGCAAAGTACAGTTGTATTTTACATTTCGATGAAATTCTTTTATTACAAGCCAGCACTTGCTATTCGTTTTTTTTCGAAAATTTCGGGAAAAGGTACAGAAATTGAGTCCAAATTCAAATATTTAATAGTAGCACATTTTAACGAAGGAAAATCCTATAGAGAAATAGGAAAATGATTAAATTTACCATTTTCAAGTGTTCAAAATATAATTAGAAAATATAAAGAAATGATTCAGAACCGGTCGTCCGAAAAAACTAACCAATCGTGATGTTAACCTCATCGTAAGAGAAGTGAACAAAAATCCAAGAATAAACGCTCCAAAACTTGCAGATGATATCGCTAATAACTATAACAAACATGTTCACCCAAAAACTGTTCAAAGGGCATTGCGAAAAAATGGATACAAAAGCCGAGTTCCCCGAAAAAAGTAAAAAAAAAAAAAACAGAAATAAAAGACTGGAGTTTGCTAATAAGACGCTGAGTTTTGGAGAACAGACGAGTGCAAATTTAATTTGTTTGAAAGGGATGGACGTGCAAAAAGTTTGGCGCTAGCCAAGTACTGCTTTTCAAAAGCAAAATTTGGTTCCTACAGTAAATCTTGGAGGTGGCAATGTAATGATTTGTGGAGCTAATGGAACAGCGGGGGTTGGAAATTTGGAGTTTATTGATGGCATAATGAACCAACATAAATACAAGAGTATATTGGAAATAACTTTGCAAGCATCCGTCGACATCTTAGACCTTGGACTTCATTGGATCTTCCAACAGGATATCGATCCAAAGCACACTGCGCTTTCTGTGAAAGAGTGGTTGCTGTATTATGCTCCCAATAAGTCCATAGTCCCCAGTCACCAGATTTAAACCCAATTAAACACGTTTGGGATTCAATAAGGAGCAAATTACCATCAACTTCAGTAACGAGCAAAGATTCGCTTAAAAAAGCTCTTAAAAAAATATGGTCAGAATTATCTACCTCTGAAGCAGGCAGTTATTGATAGCCATGGCGGTCAGCCAAAGTACTGAAATGTTTTCCTTTCTTACTTTGTTTAAAAAATGTGCTAACATTCCAAGATGTATTTAAACTTTTGTCCAGTGCATTTTATCGTATTTTTAGGGATAACACTTATGTTTTTAATGAAGTCTATATTTTTTGTTATTGTTTTTTGTTATTTATGAAACTAAATAAAACTACATACCCTAAGTTTTTCTGAAAAGTTAAAACTTTTAAACTTTATTCCCTGACTGTATATCAAACGCCATTATCACCTTCATCATCAAGAATATCCACACATTGCTGAAAATTAAGATTTTCCACAGAACCATTAGTTTTATTTACTCTAGCTTTGGGGTGTCCATATTTATTAAATGAAATTTTTGTATTTTTTCTGCAAAACTAATTTTCGGCAAATATACTTACACTATAAGATATAAATTAATTTTCAATAGAATTATTCTTTTTGTTTTCAAGTTAAAAATTAGGGATCATGTAACTCAGTACGCACATAATTTTCTTGGCTTGTCTTTTTTATTAGTATAAAGCTTATATTATTTTTTATCCTTCCTATGTTTTAGATAATTTAAAATTTTCTCATTTTCTAAGAAATCCTTAAAGTATTGTGGACTGTTACAGTATTTTTTCTGAGCCCTTTGGGCTCAGTCAATAAACGAAGATTTAGTAAAGTAAAAAAATATCACCAAGTTTAACAGATATAGTTACCACATATCTCAAACAACACAATAAACGTTTCGAATCTGCACCCAAGTAAAAGATCTACATATCTGCTCTTATAAACTTGATATCCACTAATTGTAAGTAAACCATTTTATCCCGAAGGACAAACAGAGGACGTAAATTACCCACAAAAGTGGCAACACTGAAACCGGAATGAAGTGATTTTCGTACAGTCTCTAAAAATATTAAAAAAAATAAAATTATATAAAAAATAGAAAATGAGAAATAATTTAAATTATTTTTTATTAAGTTTAATTCTATTTTAATTCTAATTTTTTTTACGTTTTCCAAAGAAAATAGGACAAGTTAGACACCAGCAGCTTTCATCATCAGCTTTCTTCGCATCTTTCTACCTTAAGTTGTGTACATTGTGACCATCATCTATTTAACCAAGTAGCTTTGTTAATAAGAATACGAGGAGTATCCATTAACAATCAATGTTAATTTGGTTAGACGAAGTCCACACACAACCCAAGAATTTCTTTGCTGTTCTCTCTGCAACTCGTACGTTTGCTTTTGTATGCTCACGAAATGCAGTTTAATTTTTTTTAACCAGTCTTACTTGTTTCCTCATAACATTATAGATGGTGTTTTAGTATAATTTTGATTGTTATGAGTTAAGTATGAATATGCATGCGATGTGCCTTGCGTTTTGTAGTTTATTTTTCATAAATTAAATTATTAGTTGAACTGTTTTGATATATAACAAATTAATTAATTATCATCAACAAGTAAATTTCTGTCATGCAATATATGTAGAAAATTTATTCGCAGGGAATCCGGTATAAGACGATTTGAAGTGTGTGAAACATTTTTTAATATAATAAAACTGTAACCGGATCATTTCTGTAGATTAAATATTTTCGAAAAATCTTTTAGTTAATGTGGACAGTAAACGAAATGGGTAACAAGAGTTTTTTTCAGCTTAAAAACGAAATAGTATGAAACAAAAGAGTTATATAGTTGTAGGTGTTTGATCGTTTCATTCCTTGTTATACGGGCTTAGACTAAAATTGTGGTATTTTCTGTAAGCTTGTAGCAGCTGCAGAAGGTCTGAAATTTATTAGTATTGCTAGCTAAACCAAAATTATTCAGTCTGTGACATATCTTTTTCATGCTAAGATTATTAAATAGTTTACATTTTTACACTACGTACAAAAAAGAGGGGAAAAATAAAAACATTTTTTGCTCACTTGTTTTAAAAAATTAAAAAATAAATAAATATTGAAAACATAAAATTTTATGTATAATTTTAAAAAGAAGAAAATTTCTTCTTTTTTCTGAAGATAAACCTAAACACATATTTTGCAAGAATTATTTGCTCCTTTTAAATATAAACTAATAATATAAAAATTAAACAGGAAATAATAAATATCTTTTTTTTTAGGTTTTTATATTAAATGGTTTCAAAGCCGATATTAAAATTACCTATGATGAATGATGCAATATATTTTAATTGGGATTCATTAAATTTAAGGGTATTTTTCGTATCCGCTGAAGCATAAACATTCAAACGGCCATGAATGCAAATACTGTAAATGTTGTGTATAGCTTTAATAGTAGTGCAGTAGTTGAATGTGAATATAAAATTAATACTATTATTGGGAAGGCGGACAGAGTTAAACCTTCTTGTAGTGCTCCTGACTTTAAATGTTTCTTAAAATACGAAATTAACAATAACAATAGTAGATGTCGTATTCAAACCTGCGACAATGAAGAGGAGAGGTTAGAGCATGTGCAGGAAGAATACGAAGCTGATACAGTTGCGCCAATAATTACAAGACTAGGTCCTTGTTGGAGAAAACAAACAAACATGGAAAAACGAAAACGACATCTATTGCGAAATGAATACATAAAAAATAAAAGGAAAAATTTAACGTCCTGCCTACTAAATAATCAACAACAACCGTTGATTGATCCAGGGGTACCAATTGCGTATGATCATGAACAACAAAAACAACAATATTACAATTGTAATATATCTAAATCAAGTGTTCGGTCAATTATATCTGAAAAGGAGAAATCAGTATTGTATGCTAACAATATGTCTGGCATAAAATATAATACAACAGCTAAGAAACGGAATAAACAAAATATTATACTTAATAATAATAAAGAAAAAGAATTTTTATGTGCCAAAAGAGAGAAGCGATGGCGTCATCACAAGCATCGGACAAGGAGCTACAGTTCTATTATTCTTACTTATGTCAGACTTATAATGTCATGTTCATATCTCTTACATCAAAATTGTAAAACCTTACATGTTCTGTTCATTTTACTTCTAAGTTCAACTCAATATCTCGGCTCTATACAAGGTTTGTTGGTTTCAAAATCCCCTCCAGTCATCGGTATAGATATGGGTACTATTAATTTTGAAAACGTCAGCGATATCTTAGGTTATAATAGCACTGGCAATAGCGCTAAAAACAATAGCAATATTAATAGTAGATTATCAAAAAATTCATATAATGAAATCGGAGAGAAGGGCGAGGCGTATTTATCGGCAAGTAAAAATCATAAAACATCATCTACAGAAGGTGGTACTTCTAACGGTGCTTATCTAGATAAGCTAGATAACTTAGAACGAAGTTTGGCTGCTGTTTTAATTAAAGTTGCATATGGCACAACTTCGACCACTAAACGTAGCATTCCCGAAAATAGTTATGTGCCAAGCCTAACAACAATAGCCACGCCTCTACTAACCACATTAAGGTATAGTTGATGATTTGTTATTTTAAAAATTAAAAATTAAAAATTTTATTTATTAAATAGATATCAAGATAAGTCCCATCCATCGCAGTTAAACATGCACCATCGTAATTACGAACTGGACTTGGAAAGAGATCACGCTTTACCAACGTCAGCGCCAAACGCTGACATTTTAAAGAGTAATAGCAACCCAACATACCCTAATCCAAATCGTCACCATAACCACGAAAGACATAGACACCTAATAAATTCAACGCCGAAGCCATCGTGTAAGTAAATTTGTTTTGCATTTATTTATATATAGTAAAAAAATTGGTTACGTTAAATGACGCAGTTAAGAACTGCAACCTACTATACAGAGTTACGAGTTCACTTATTTTTGGAATACAGGAGAGTTATGCTGCTTTAAGTAGGCCACATCTTTTTCAACGGTTAAAATGTTACAACCATCGGAAAGGACACTGTCTTAAGATTACAGTAATATCAGTATTTTAAAGGACAACAAATTACGAATTTTACCGTTCATATGATTATTATAATTTTTTAATTTTTTTCTAGCATTTTCATTTAATTTATATATTTAATTGTTATTGAAAGAAAAATGTTACAGTTTTTATAATACATTTACGAAAAATGTAGAAGTTTAAGAATTAAATTAATAACAAAAATAAAAGTATTGAATTCCGCTACTTTGCACACATAAATCAACATTGTGTCTTGGTTGTGTAAGGTTGTCCTTAAGTATCAATTTTAAGGAGACTTTTTTACACATGACATCCTTCAATACCAGAAATTTTATCCTAGAAAATCAGATTATAATTCTGTCCCGGCATTGGAATAGACTGAGTTAAATTAATGTATAGTTTGCACTATGTAGGTAAGTGAATAGCCAACCTATTATCCCTTATCTCCTTAGATAACTCTCTTATTATCATATCCGCTCTATACCGTCTATTTTGTATGTATGGCTTATACTTATTCCTTATCAATGCACAGTGGGGCAGAATCAAAATATTTTGGAAATAATTCAGCCATTTGAAAACGGCTATGCCGATTGATTCAAAATTTGGCACGAGCATAGTAGAGGAGTACTTGAGCTTAAGTTTTGAAGGTGGTTACCCTCCACTTTCCATGGCGCTATGTGGTCTCAAAGTTGGACACCTCGCTCCTGAAAATTTTTCTAAAATTTTTGATTTTTTCCATACCCTGGTCCAGTTTTTTCGAAATATTGGGTACAATTTGCAACAAATTTAAAGTTATTTTACATCGCCGGCGAATATGCTATTAAGAAGTACCGACGAAGGAGGCTGCATGTTTAATGTTAATTCTGAATATGTATTTATGCCATTAAACAGAAAAAAAAAATTTTTAATTTTTGGTTGCCGCAGGGGTTGAACCCTGGTCAACCAGGTTTGTAGCCAACGTGTTTACCACTTCAACTACAGCTGCCTAATGTAACTCTAATAAGGTTTATTTCCATTTTTGTCGAATTCTGGACATATATGGGTCTGATGTGCACAACAAAATATTAATAAGATCTTCATTAGTACAATATCTGGAAATTTTTCTTGTATTGTGCTCGCGAAAGAATCTGTTGTCTTTCTTCCTTTTTTCTTGCGCTTCTTCTGAGAGATCTCCAATTGGAAGCATATTGTGCTGAATTATTTGTTCCCCATGGAACAAAATTTTGTGAACTGTGGTTGGCATATGTCTCCAAGAATATTTTTGGTTATAAAGGGTGGCTGCCTCATTAGCATACTGACCAAATTTTTTTGCATCTATCTTTTTGCTACATGCTATAACTTCTAATATGATTTGGAAACGTCGTATTAAATCATAATCTACTCCAATTATAGAAGCTGCAGTTTCTGGATCCGAAAAAAATCTCCTTGCTATGTTTCCGTCATTAGAATTTCCTTCTCCTTGCTTTGGCTGGTCAATTATAAGGCCTATCTCAGGGTATTTTTCTTGAATATGTTTTTTTTTTTTTTGCATTCTTTTTTCCAAATATTCTTTGTTGTTTCTCAATGTTTCGCCTAACGGCTCCATAAAACGAATTCTAGCATAAAGAGGTGACATTCCAAATTCAAATGCTTCATTAAAAGTATCGTCTTGTGTTGGTGGTTGGCTCAACTGACTTGATGTTTTTGGCATATGGTGCAGCTTGACGAGGATTTTGTTTCGGTAAAAGCTTGTGCAACTTTTTCATAGATTATTGTAAGTGACATTTTAAAGTTAACTTTGATGCATTGGTCATTAAATTCAAATATCACTGGTTGAAGTTCTTTAATTTCATCTGTTATTTTGCCAATTTCTTCAGTTATGACATCTTTAGTTTCTTTTTTGTAAGCAAACTTTATTGGTCTACAAAATTTTGTTGACGAGGGAATTTCATTCTTCCATACATCTATCTCTGCAGCTCTACTAGTTGACGACTCTGAACCAATATACGTTTTTGTTAAACGTAATGGAACGAAAAAAATCATGAATAATTTGGCATCTGATGAATTTTCCGCATTACATTGTTTGTATTGTTTCTGGCCAGAGGACCCATCACATCCCCATTTAAAAATTAAAGTCATGCTACAATTTTTAAACTTCTTTAAATAGTCAGCATCAAATGTCTTTAATAATCGTTCTGCAGTGTGTTCAAGAAGATCCTGTAATTTTATTTCTGCTGAACTTGAAGTTACACTAATAGCAGTAATAGCAGTAAGCAATCTTTTTTGGCAGAAACTATATCTCGATATGATGGAAAAATTTCACAATTTTTTTCATTGGTTCGCTTCCGCAATTCTGTATATTGGTTCTTAGTCATTTTCAAATCCAAAAATAGTGCAAATGTGATCTTCTGGAGTAAATTTATTTTCTTCAGTTGGTGTCGGCATACTTTCCAAAATCCTTTTTGTGCGTCTGGGGGCTTGCTTCCACTATTTTTTCAATGATAGCAATTTTACTCTTTTTAATTTTCGATGGTTGAATTTGATGCAGAAATGATTCCTTTATGATGCTACAAAAAACTTCTCCATTGATATGTTTAAGCTTGCGTCTTCGTGATCTTTCACTACAATTATCAATTGGCTTTGCTGGTCGACCACCTTTTCCAGTTTCCGTGGTAGTTACTGATGGCTTTTTAAAAATAAGTTTATTTCTTAGCCATTCTTGGTTGCGTGAGTAAAACAATTTCTTGTTTCTGGAACATTGATTGTACCGTTTTCTTAAAGTATTTAAATAGTTTTTTATTTTTAAGTTATAAATTTTAATTTCTTGTTTGTCGCATATTTTGAAGAATGAATTATTCATTATATGTAAAATAATGTCGTTTTCATCTTTCCGTTCAAAATATATATCAGATAGAACACTATAACTGAATTTAGCCATTGTTTAAACAATACTGAAGAAAAAAATGAATGCATGGATTAATATACTATTGCTCGAAGTTTCAACATGATCTTTTTTACCTCTTTGAAACATAATATAACAGGTACTTGGTTTTACCAGTTATTTCCATTGGTTTTAAATTTATTTGCAATTTTCATGTATTTAAGTTATGTAATATTAAATGGCAATAAAATCATTTTTTACCTTTTCCAAATGAATTGCCAGATACCACATAATTTGAGAGTTCTATTGTCATTTTTGTCAAAATTTTGATACACCCTTCTATGTGGACTAGGTCCAAATATGGGCTAACTTCTCCTAATTTCAACAGAATTATTTTTTGGGTCAATAAGAACTCTTGTACAAAATTTCATCAAAAATATGCATAATAGCCCCTTTCACATACAAATAACTTCTCAAAAAATATGACGTGCATTTGTACCGAATATCTTACCTTGGGTCAGAAAAATTGTTGTAGCTCAAAAATTGCAGTCCCGATGCATGGACGTGTGTATATAGGTATGTAGGGAAGAGTTAGGACTACAAAATAGTAAATTTGTGTTTTGACTCAGCTTGACTCACAGGAGTTGTGCTCTATGAAGTAGGAAATTTCCGAGAAATTTGACCTTTAAAAAAAAAAATATTTAAATTGTTCTGAAAACAGTATAGCTTCAATTTTTTTTACCAGTAATAGGAAATAAGTTAAGTTACAACACAAAATTTATTTCGTCCAAAAATCTTGAAAAACAAAAAACTTATGATCATTTAAACATTAAAAATTAACTAAATAAATATATCATAAATTTACTAAATTCTGAAAAAGCCCATTTTGGACCACCCTGTTCTCAGTGAAATAGTTGAAATAGAGTTCTAAGGTTTACTAGGTTTACTACTGTCTACTTTCATACGAGTCTAATAACTTTCAAATCGGAGAACAAAAACCAAAAGGAGTTTTGGCCTCTATCTCAAAATGTTGACCACAGTGCGTCGCACAGTAAAGTCTAGCTGGTAAAAAATCAATTGCATGCGCATTAAAGACATCTTATTCAAATTATTCTCATTTTTAATACAAACGCTGCTCTAGAATTTTGGGTGGAGCATATTTTGCTTAAAAAGATATGCTCGTTTCAATAAAAATAAGAACCATTTCATTTCTTTAGGGAAGTGCCTATAAAAGTTGCATAATATTTGATATAAGTTGGACCATCTCATTGGTGACATGAAGAGACATAAACTTTGAACTTCGCTAAAACACTCTCTACATTATATTCTCTTAGATCTTGAATGATTTATACTTCGCACGACTTCGTATCAATGTAATATATCAACTCAAAGGCAATACTTCAAGTCAAGTGTAAGACAAAGCAAATTACCTTCTCCTCTCTTTTACTCTAGAGAATCTCATTAAAGATCGATAGAGAAAACTCAACTTAGGTTCTTTTTTTACAATTAATTTGTATTTATTGTTTCATCTTCTTGCTTATATTTGTTTTTATAGTTCCATGTTCTTATATATATATGTATGTAATTGCAATGCGTTTTGCATTGGAAACCAACAACAAAAATACTTATATTTCTGAATATGAGTAAACATAAAAAGTAAGGCAAAAAAAAAAACAAAAACAATTGGTAAGCCCTTAGTTTATTTCTTTTGTTTTAATTTTTTCATAAAACGAGCACTTCGCTAAGCAAATAATAATAATTATAATAAGTTTTGAAATTAAATTAAAAAAATAATAATATTTAATAATTAAAAAATGGATCAAATAAAAACAAAATTTTCGAACTCTGAGGTGTTTGAAATGTGGATAGCCGCTTCTAAAAATGAACGCTTTCATAAATTATTTTCGACGATATTTGACGCTGATAATGGAGAAAAGAAAAAGGTTAGAAACAAAATGTCTGCGCTTTGTTCGAATATTGAAAAAATGTGTGTTGCAACAGGAATTCGTAAGGAAAGGCGAGAAAACCTTATCTAAAATATGTTTATCAGCTTCAAACGGCTCAACTTGTTTAGATTTTAGAAAAAGAATGATTCAAGGCTTCAAATATTTTTTGTTGTGAAATTTTATTGCGGCAAGAGCTCTAATGTTGATATGTTGGATGAACAACCATTGACATCTAAACGTGGAAGACCTATCAAATGTTTCGATGCGTGTGAGGAAAGTGCAAGGCGATACAAAGTGCGAGATATGCTAGAGGCACGCTCTGATTCAGAATTGTGCTACGCAGTTCAAATGTCAAAGCGGGCAAGTGGTTTTCATGTAGTGGTAAGCATAATTCAAAGTGTTTTCGTGAACTCAGAAAATGCTTTGATGCTTAAAAATATTAAAAAGGGAAATTTTCAACGTGTAGATGCTCTTGCCGTGTACATCGATGCACAACTTTCTCAAAGCAGTTATTTGATTTTGCGTAAGCAAACGCTCGCAGCAGACCATTCATTGTAACCTTTCAGGTGTGTCTTAAGAAAAGCTAAGCAAGACTGCTTTCCGCCAGAAAGCTTTATGTATGTCGATGAAACTTGTGCTTACCTTAATGTGCAAGATATTGTTCACCTTACAACAATTAGGCTTCTAAAGGCTCAAGAATCAATTTTAACAACTACGAAGTTGGACTCATTAACTCTTATTTTTGAATGGGGAGGAGATGGTAGCTCTAACCACAGTAATTATAACCAAAAGTTTAAAGCAGAAGGTTGCTCAGATTCATCTTTATTTGTCCCTTCCTTTGCAGTGAACCAAGCTGATCGGCTCAAAATCGGCGTTGCCGATTCATAACTTTATAACTAAAGTCCTATCTTGACATATTTAGGGTGGTGACAGTAAATTGTGTAAATTACTAAATAATTTATAATAAGGTTTTGCCCTTATGCAGAGTTGCAGAATAAAGTTCAATACAAATATCAAGGTTAAATAATTTTTATGAAGGAAAAATGTAGATTAGTGGACAGAATTAATAAATTGGGCCCAATAGGTGACGCCTTTTCTAAGATTTTTAATATGATATCTCCGAAGTAACTCTTTGGATTAAAAAACATTGTTTCTCTCCATAGGAAATAAGTCTAAAATATATTATACAGTGCATATAAAGTTCCTTAAAATGGACTCAAGCAACGCCGGGTGCAGTAAGCTAGGTTAGGTTAAGTTTGGTAGGTAGCCATGGTGCCACAGCCCACTTCGGCTCATTTTAGTCCTTTGTGTTATCTGCGACTATACAATAAACTAGTAATTAATGAAATTAAGCTGACGTTTCGTTTCTGTAAACGCCGCCGCTGCCGCCGAACATTTTTACACTGATCCTTTGTACCGATACAGCTACGAGCAACAGATAATCTAACATATGTTTTATGGCCAAATTCTAGTCCTTCATCCAAAAAACTAGAAACAAATATTTAAAATTTTACGACTCGTACCCTATGCCTGTTAGCATGCACAAGATATGCCATGCGATCGATGTTATAAAAAATTTAATTGTACCCATCGGTCAGTTATCTAAAGAAGCTCAGGAAGCTCGCAACAAGGATTGTAGGCGATACAAGTTGGCGCACACACACAAAATTTCAAGAATCAACACAAACAGAGATTTGCTTAACATGTTGTTGATAACATCAGATCCTCTGATCAATTCTGATTGACAAAAACCCTTCAAAAACTTTTCATCGCTCCCACCGAAAGTCAAGGTATTTAGTTGAGCCTAGTTTTGATGCCCATAAAGATTTACGTTCGAGTAGATTAACAAAATACCCTTATATGCGACGATGCCACAAGAGCCAAACATTTTGCTGTAGATTTATGTTTTCAATGGCTACTTGGTCCTCAGTTTATAAAACACGACGAATCCGATTGGCCAGTTTTACCGGAAAGCGTTAAAAAGGAAGAGCGCGACAAGGGCCACAAATAATGATATACTTATATCGTGTCACGGATAAAATGTTGGATTGTTCGTGCGGTGAGGGCTTGCTTCTTATCAAGAAAAATGTATTTTGAGTCATCCGTATTTCCGAACGCCTCGAGAAACAGATGAGCCTGAAATAAGAGGATCTTTTTCAGGAGTTATTGAGTTATTTAAAAAGAAAACACCGCAACTTAGATGTTTAATAGCCTATTAGTAGAAACAGAAAATTTAATGAACTCACTTTCTTTTACTTATCTCCAGGTTGAAAGCTCAGCGTGTGAACCTCTTACATAAAACCATTTTTTCATTGCTTGACCGAATATCGTGAAAGTTCTGACTGTGAGAGAAAGAAACAATGGCAGAGAATTTTTTATTCTTGTATGTTTTTTTTCCACAATTTTTAAGCGTAGGAAAAAACGAATTATCTTCTATTTTAATTCAAATGTGGGGAATTTTTAAAATTTTCGGTTTTTTGTTTAAATACTTTAATAGTCTATTTTAAAATAGTTGAAATTCAAAATATGTAGTATTTCCAACCTGTTAAAAGAGAACTCCTACAATCATTTTATATATATATATATATATATATATATATATATATATATATATATATATATATATATATATATATATATATATATATATATATATATATATATATATATATATACTTTATTATATATATATATATAATAAAGTATATATATAGTATGTATATATATAGTATGTATATATATATATATATATATATATATATATATATATATATATATATATATATATACTTTATTATATATATATATATATATATATTTAGTATTTGTATACTAATAAAAAGACGATATTTAATTACAATTAATTTAATAAAAATTTTAATTTTATTTATCAAAAAATATAAAATGATTTTGTTTTAATTTTACTTTTAATTTTATTAAGTTGATGATCGGTTTTAAATACGCGTGCGTGTGTTCGTTAAGATGAATAAGAATGAGAACAAATAATGGTGGTTGTTTTGTGTTGTAACATTCTAAGTTACCAAGCAACCATTACATAGGTACCGAGTACCAGTTGACAGGGTGCCACATCATTCCCCCCGCTGGAGGAGGTTCACCTGAACCTTAGAGGAACTGTAACCGGTCGACCACTTGAAGTAGTTCTTGGCTGGAGAACATCAGGTGAAAAACTGACGGATGGGCTGGAATGTGTTGACGTTTCGGTGATGAGATCAAAATTATCAGGTAGTTCCGGAGGCGTATCTGTTGATATGGCTTCCGGAGGAAAGGCAGGAACTTCAGGTGATGTAGTGTTGAGATCATTGTTAGTGATGAAGGCAGGTTTAAGTCGATCGATGCTGATGTTGCTATGACGACCTCGAATCAAAATTGTATAAAATTTTTGGTGACGTTTTAATACCAAAAATGGACCATCGTACGGATGAGTAAGCGAAGGTCGGACGGAGTCGTTGCGGACGAAGACGTGTGTCGAACTTTGTAGATTTTTCGAGATGAAAGTTCGAGGCGTTGAATGATGAAACGTATCGGTCGGCTTGAGCTTTTGCATCGCTGATCTAAATTCAGATACAAAATCGTTTGTTGAATCGGGAATGTGCGATGAATGAAAAAAATCTCCAGGAATCTTTAACGTTGAACCATACACTAATTCAGCTGGCGACGCTTTTAAATCGGGCTTAAAGGCAACTCGTAGTCCAAGCAAAATTATTGGCAAATGGTGTACCCATCTTGCTGGATTATGGCATAAAATTGCTGCTTTAAACGTTCGGTGCCACCTCTCAATAATACCGTTTGATTGAGGGTGATACGGTGTTGTACGAAGATGCGTCGCACCAATTGTGTTTATCAACTCGGCAAAAATCGTTGATTCAAATTGACGACCGCGATCAGATGTTATTCGAGCTGGAATACCAAATCTGGAAATCCACTGGGATAAGAGAGCTTTTACGATTGTATCGGCGGACATATCAGGAATCGGAACCGCTTCCGGCCAGCGGGTAAAACGGTCCATTATGGTGAGGCAATATCGTTGTCCTTCGCACAATGGAAATGGACCAACGATATCGATATTTATGTGAGCGAATCGCTCTTTCGGTGGTTCGTATTTTGCTGGAGATGATCGTGTGTGTCGTTGTACTTTTGATCGTTGACATTGTAGACAGTTTTGGACGAAAACGGCAGCATCTTTTCTAATCCCAGGCCAACAAAATCTGCTCGTGACCAATTTAGTTGTAGCTCGGACACCTGGATGCGATAAATTATGAATCGTCGTCAAAATTTGAGCACGAAATTCCTTCGGAATGTACGGGCGTACACGAGACGTTGTTGTGTCACAGATTAGTTGGTCGTTGCAACCTGGGATTGAAAAAAATTTTAGTTTTAGCGAATTTATTTGCGTACCTGAATTTTTAAGCATTTGCTGGAGTTCGTCATTATGTTGTTGAGCGGCTGCAATGCGGTTGTAGTCCACAACTTGGTTGATTGAATCAATGCGAGATAGAGCATCGGCTGTTGCGTTTTCCAAACCAGGCGTATGACGAATATCAGTGGTGAACTGGCTGATGAAATCGAGTTGGCGGATTCTACGAGGCGAAGCCTTTTCAAGCTTTTGTTGAAAAGCAAAAATCAGCGGACGATGATCGGTAACGACATAGCAACTGCGACCCTCGATCATATATCGAAAATGACAAACGGCTTGATAAATTGCTGATAATTCTCGATCATACGTAGAGTATTTTTGTTGAGTTGTTGTAAATTTTTTCGAAAAAAATGCTACAGGCTGTAGCATACCATTAATTTTTTGATGGAGTGCTGCTCCCACTGCTGTATCGGATGCGTCGACGTAAATTGCAAGTTCGGCTTCGGCAGCTGGATGAGCTAAAAGCGTTGCGTTGGCTAGCTCGTTTTTGCAGCGGTCGAAAGCAGCTTCAGCAGTCGGATTCCACACAATGGGCGTACGATCGTTTTTTTTGTTGCCGATGATTAGTTGTTGTAGTTGATTTTGATACGAAATAGCATGTGGCAAGAATTTTCTATAAAAGTTCAACATGGCGATGAATCTTTTAAGTTCTTGAGCCACTTTCGGCTTCGGAAAATTACGAATGGCATCTACTTTTTCAGGTAACGGGCGAATACCATCGGCGTTGACTAGATGACCAAGGAATTTGATTTCGCTTTTGCCAAATTCGCATTTTTCTAGGTTGATGGCAAGATGGTTTTCCCGAAGGCGTTGAAAAACTTCGGCCAAATCACGACGATGTTGTTCAACCGAAGACGAAGCGACACAAATGTCGATGTAAGGGAAAACAAAATCCAAACCACGTAACACCTCATTGATCAGCCGCTGAAACGTTTGAGCGGCGTTACATAGGCCAACGTCATGAATTTAAATTCGTATAGACCGAATGGGGTGCTGATGGCTGTTTTTGGAACGTCATCCGGGTGGATTGGCACCTGATGGAAAGCCTTTTGTAAATCAATTTTAGAAAATATTTTCTTACCTCGCAAATTTGCCGTAAAATCGGTCAAATAGGGTAGAGGATAACGATCTGGCAACGTCTGTGCGTTGAGGGCACGATAGTCCCCGCATGGCCTCCATGTACCGTCACTTTTCTTGACTAAGTGCAACGGACTAGACCAATTGCTGTTAGACGGCTGACAAATACCAGCTTTCATCAAAAATTCAAACTCTTTTTTTTGCAGCTGCCAGCTTCTCCGGCGATAAACGTCGTGGGCGACAAAAACAGGTTGTCCCGTCGTCTCGATCTTGTGAAAAATTGATGATGTTGTTGTAGAACCATACGGTGAAAGCTTGGCGACGTCGGAAAAATTTTTCAAAATGTCGGCGAAAGGTTCGGTTGAATTAAAAGTTTTGATGACAGTTACCTCACAGCAATTTGATGGCGTAAGCTGGGCGATTAAACCGGTGACGTTGTCGATGAGACGGTTGCGTCGTAGATCGATGAGCAAATCGTAAAATTTGATGAAGTCGGCGCCAATGATTGGTGATGTCACATCAGCAACCACAAATGACCAAAAAAATTCACGACGTAGGCCAATGTCTAATTTTACACGTTTTTCGCCGATGACTTTAATCGGTGTATCATTAGCAGCGAACAACATAATGCCTGTTGGTCGAATGTCAAAAGACTTCGCAGTCAGTGGCAGCAGAGAGACGTCGGCGCCGGTGTCCACCAAAAAATTTTTTTGCGTTAATTTGTCCATCACCTGGAGACGAAATATTTGGCTCTTGGCAGGGGATCTTTCGTCGGAATCCTCCACCGGCCCAGAAAGTCAATTAGATGATGCTGTTGTCACGGCGTTCACGTGACGCTGCTTGTGCCGACAGGGACTGCGACATTTTTGTGCCTTTCGGCCATATTTTTGATGATACCAGCACTCATCACCAGTCGTGTTGTTGCTGTTGTAGTTGGGACGATTTTGTGATCGATTACGTGTTGTTGTTTTACGTGAACGTGACCGTGAGCGTGAACGTGTCGAAAATTTTTCGAATTTTTTTCCAAGCTCGACGACAGCAGCACGTAGCTCATCTATATCACCTGATGTACGCGTACTTATGTTGTTGATTCGGCTAGTTGCCATCGCATCGACAATGGAGTCGGCAATTTTTGTAAATTCGGCGGCCGTACCAGTTGAAGCGGCCACGACGGGTTGTGCAAACTCTGGTAAGCGCTTCGTCCATAACCCTTTAAGGGCTGCATCCCCCAGAGTGGAACCAGCGACGCGCTTCATTTCGAAGTATAGTTCTGACGGCTTTTTGTCTCCGAGAGGGAGTTCCGACAGGAGTCTATCTAAGGTTGTTGCTCGCTGTCCGCAAAGTGCTCGATGATTTTTTCTTTTATATAATCGTACCTGTCCGTGGCTGGCGTGGACGCAATTATATCTGCCAGTTGTCCAACAACGTTCGGGTCGAGTGCTGCCAAAACGGTGGCCATCTTTTGCTTATCGGCGACAATGCCCGATGCCGTAAACCAAAAATCCATTGTCGTAAACCACGCTTCTATGTTCGTGTTCGACATTTGCGGCACGGGCAATCGAGCGTAAACCACACTTACACTATGTGATGCTGGTTGTTGTGCGGGAGAGCCACCTGCTATGCTACCACCGGCATTTACCGATGACAGCCCGCTATCGTCAGTATTCGGCATCGTGTCGAAAAAATTACGTAATTTATTTTACTTAACCTTGCAAATTTTTTGCAAGATGGCGGGTTGCACTTAATTGCAATATGGCCGCCACTTGTTGCAGCGATGAAGAAAAAAATTGTCGAAAAAACTTCCAAAAAAATTGTGTACTTGGGCACGGGGTCACCAATTTAGTATTTGTATACTAATAAAAAGACGATATTTTATTACAATTAATTTAATAAAAATTTTAATTTTATTTATCAAAAAATATAAAATGATTTTGTTTTAATTTTACTTTTAATTTTATTAAGTTGATGATCGGTTTTAAATACGCGTGCGTGTGTTCGTTAAGATGAATAAGAATGAGAACAAATAATGGTGGTTGTTTTGTGTTGTAACATTCTAAGTTACCAAGCAACCATTACATAGGTACCTATATATATATATATATATATATATATATATATATATATATATATATATATATATATATATATATATATATACTTTATTATATATATAATAAAGTAAATTTTAAAAGTTTTATTTGCGGATATCATCATTTTTTTGAAGGTTTTTGGGCAAATAAAAATAATGGCGGTCTTTTTTGGGAAAATTTTCACTCCTTGGGGTGGTTCAACCCACCTAAAAACGCGGATTTTGAGCTCGTTTTTATGCAGAGCAAAAACGGTTAAATATATGTCAAATCTGATTTCACCAGCCGATTCTGCAGCAAAAATTATTACAATGAACGTTTTTTGAATCCTTAAAACAGTTCCAAAAACCCACAACAGAGGACGCAAATGTCATTTAAAAAAAAAATTAGGTTTTTTTAAACATGGACGATGAAATGGCATTTTAAAATTAGCAAAACGGTACCAATATTTTATTTTTATCACAACCCGTTAAAAAACTATGAGACTTCAAAATTATTTCATAACAAAAAACAAATAATTGATAAAAAAAAGTTTAAAAATTTTTTTATTGTTTCAAATGAATTATTTAAAGTAATTTGCCTGGTATTCGCCTAACTTTTTTATGTGCTAAATGTAACAGATCCGACATATTGGTTATTTATTATTAATTGCAAACAAATGTCTAAGGTTTAATTTTTAAAAATTTTAAATGACAGGAAACTGTTTGCAAAATTTTTTTAAACAGTTTTAACATTTTTCTAACAACTTATTATTTAGCCTTAACAAAAAATATTAAAAGGCATATAGCTTTTTAATGGGTTGTTATAAAATTAAAATGTTTGTACCGTTTTGCTAAGTTTAAAATGCCTTTTCATCGTGTATGTTTAAAAAAACCTATTTTTTTTTTAACTGACATTTGCGCCCTCTGTTGTGGGTTTTTGGAACTATTTTAAGGATTCAAAAAACGTTCATTGTAATAATTTTTGCTGCAGACTCGGCTGGTAAAATCGGATTTGACATATATTTAACCGTTTTTTCTCTGCGGAAAAACGAGCTCAAAATCCACGTATTTAGGTGGGTTGAACCACCCCAAGGAGTGAAAATTTTCCGAAAAAAAGACCGCCATTATTTTTATTTAGGCAAAACTCTTAAAAAAATGATGATACCCGAAAAAAAAATCAGATGACCTGGTCGCCAAACGAACTCAAATATATATATAACATACAAATCAATATAATTTTTTTTTGCATTTCATTTATTTAATTTATTTCGTAATATAAAGCCCAATTTGGCCAAAATAACAATATTACAAAGGAATTAAGTCTGAGATCGTAATAACATTTATAAAAAAGAGAGTACACAATCCTTAGTTTACATAACTCGCAAACAAAAAATTGAGAGTTTGAAGAAAAGTATATGCATAAATAAATAAGAAAATAAATAAATAAGAAAAAATTTTCACTGCCGTATTTTATTACAATTCTTAATTTTGCCTGAGTTGCTACCGTAACACATTTTTATTATTTTGCCTAATTTGTTGTCGCAACGATTTAGGATTTTATATAAAAAACACTATTGAGAAATACATAAAGCTAAATTAAAATATCTTCAATCTTAATATATAAAGCACAAAATGTGTTTGTTTGCTTGTTTGTCGGAAAGCTATAGTTGTCTATACTTTTAAAACGATCTTACGCTGTTTTGCTCTTCAGTTTGTACTTATTTTTTATATTTTACGTGGGCGGGGCACTTGTCATACAAAGTAAATTCATATATCAACATGTTGCTTGGTAGCTGTAATAGGTAGCACCTTAAAATTTTGTTCATATAACTCTTGATTGAATAACGGGCATAGTAAATTACGATCTTATACCTAGAAAACTATAATTATGCAAAGTGTTGAAATTCTTATTATGATGAATAATCAATTAACAAGCTGATTGGATTAGAAGAGTGGATCTGGTACAATTTTTCCTAATGGGATAGCTACTATATATATAAAAAAAGTAAAAAACAAAAATCCAAAATACTCGACCAGGCACAGCTATCTACATAAGTGTTAAATTTCACATAAGTTTTAACCAAAAGTACATAAAATATAGGAATTTTCGGCACCAAACCTATCAAAAGTGAAATTTTTGAATGTTATTCCCGTTTATGGTAAGATAAAAAACTAAAAATAAGGTGAATAAATTGTATACTACCTTAAAATTCAAGTAAAAGTTATTTTTTTTTCTTTAAATTAAAAAAAATAAATAATTCGTGTAACGTTATAATAATAATGCCAGTTAAGTGGGTTTTTTAAATCACAAAAAGACTTTCCTAACTAAAATAAAATTTTTGATAAACGACATTAATTTTTTCTATATTTTTATATTTTTAGCGCCCAATATATTGAAAAAAACTAATAGCCAGATGCCAACCATCTCCATGTTTTCCGGTGGCGCTGAATTACCATCATATTCTCCACCAGCACGATCGTTTTTTACTCCACCGCTCCCACCCGAATATCAGCATCCCTTTGCTGATAAACCAACGTTACGTGGAACTAACAATGAGGGAGGAATTGAACTTAATACTGGAAGTTACATAAATCGTAGACCTATACCTCCACCCAGTTTAATGCCTGGTCATGAACGTATTCCGTTTAGACCTCCAGACCTTGGCGGAACATCAAATAATAATGAAGGCGCCGCATCCGTTATTTTGCCATCATTTGCGGGTAGTACAGTTTCGCCTGCTTATTTTTTGACAACAATAAGTGTACATCATGAAGCCGACGTTAAAAAAGCTTTAAACACTCCTTCAAAAGCAGGTATTAGTTCGGGAAATGTTTCAAACGTGGAAAAAATTAATACCTCATCATCTGGTATATATGTAGATGCAAACAATAATCTATATAATAATTCTAATAATCCGGAAGTAAGAAAGGAAGTTTTACCTAGTATAAGACGCATTTTAAGTGGTTCAAATGGTCGTAAAGGTGATATACCGGAAGTCTTATTAAAACAGGTAACTACACGTCCCAATAGCAATTACCATCATCCGCCGTCGTCTCCGATTGTTTTGATTGATTCATCTTTATTGGTAACAAATGATGGTTCTTTGGAAAATATTGATAGCAAACAAAATATAAACAAAATTAAAAATATGTCGGATTTAGATGTTAACTATAACGAAGAACAGCAGCAGAAAGCAAAAAGTACACAGAATTTAGGTGACGGTAATTACGGACTGAATAACATTACTTCAACGCCGTCAGCCGCTGCTGCTATTGGAGGAAGTGAAAAAGCCAAAGCAGCCATTTCTGCTGCTGCAGCCACATCGACAACGACATCTAGCAATTTGGACTTTTCGCCATCGACTGGTAAAAATAATGGACTTAGCTCGTCTTCATCAACGTCCACGTCATCTATATCATCATCAACATCTTCGTCAACTTTGGCATCAGCATCGGCACATGCAACCTGGTCTTTGGCATGGAATATACACGTATATCTGTCTGTTATACTCTTTACTATTTTGGCAGTTTATTCATTTTATAAAATGATCACATACAACAAATTAACCCATCTCTTTTCCCAGTCATATTTTATTTGCATTCATCTTATTTTAATAATCATATGTACAACACGAACTTTCTATTTATGTTACGATGCGTACAATATTCATTCCAGTTTTCATATTTTTATATCGGAAATTTTACTTAACTTACCGGCTACATTCCTAACTATATCTTTTGCCGTTTTAATATTGTTTTTATCTCTCAAGTCGCTGAACCATAAAAATAATCGTTACTCGGCCTTGATACGGCCTCTTACGGTCGTTGTTGGATGTGGAGTGCACGTAGTCTTGTGTGTTACTTTACATTATGTCGAATCTTACACGTTACAAAATCATCAACAGCATTTGTACTATCAGCAACAACAACAATTACTCGCAAAAAGGCAGCAAATGCAACAACAGCATCAACAACAGCACAATCAAAATCAACAATATAATTATGTACAAAATCAATACTCTTATGCAGCTAATATTATTGGTCTAGAAACTATGGCTTTTAGCTCGTCAGTAGATTCAGTTCAAGCAGCTAACTTCCATCAACATAATATAGCGACAAGTATATCTTCATTGCCACCACCTCCTCCGAGAGTGTTATCACTTATATGCCAAATAATCTACATATTTGTATGCTTCAGTTTGGGTCTATTGTATCTTTACTTGTACCGCATTTTAAAGCGTATTTTACGTAGTAAATCTCAAAACTATATACATGGTTATCAAAACCTCTCATATGCCATACACATAACTATTGCCACAGCTTTGCTTTTTGTATTATTAGCATCATTACAAATCTTTGGTGCTATAAGCATTTCGTCATCGAGACCTTTAATTACGCAAAAAAATTCTGAAATTGATTGGTTACAGTGGGGATACCAGTTCTCATTGCGTCTTATAGAAATTGCAATTATAACGCTGATCTCTTGGGTGACTGGACTTAAAACGAGCAATGGAAGCAACACCGTCAATATTAGTTTAACCAACAATGAGGCTAGAGTAGTTGCAGGGCAAGTGAACGTTGGCAATTCAATGTTTAATACAAATCTCAGCGTAAATCCGGTTCGAGAAAAACATAGTGTGCACAGTAACCAATACAATCACTCAAACATGACAAATTTCTTTTTGCCTTGTACTTCAAGTTCAAGTCAGGAACAATTTGATACTGATTATTCCGCAGTCTGTACCGCTAATACAAATTTGCATACATACACAATGCGAACGGGTAAGCTAATATATGATAGCTTTGCCTTGAATTCGCTAAACACAAATAACGCTGCTGCGCCTACAAGTGATTTTCATCACCCACATCACCAGGTTCAACCACACTCTATACAACAACATCCACAAACCACCTACCAACATCCTTATGATTCACAATCGCTTCACAGCTCGGCTCATCACAATGTTTCGGAATATAGTTCCAAAATTAATTATCAACCGGAAAATCACTTGCAGTATAACGATTATTTAACAGATAATACTACCGATCACTACGAAAATCCTAATTTCGATTTAAGAGGGTCAGGCTCCGCAACATCAGGATCTGCTTTGGTGGTAAATTCTAATGCAGGCAACGGAACAATGCAAAAATTTGAAAAAAGTTCAGTAACAAATTCGACTACAACACCTTCAAGCAGCAATAATTCGAATATGGGATCAAATTCATCGTCCGTTTCGTCGGCAACATTGCAGCAACAAATGTTATTGCTACATGGCGGTGGTGAGACTTGTTACTCAGAGCCTATTGATGAAAATTACGATTTTAATAATTTTGAAAAACCAAAATTTAAGCAGCAGACACATGATAACTGGCCCGACGCCCATATTCCAACAATTCTTAACAAACGCGATAAGAAAAAATCGTTAACTACCTTAGAAAGATGTGGCTATGATAAGCCCGAAAGACGCAGCTCAAATTCTACACATTCTTGTAATTCAAATAGTAATCCCACCAACAATGGTGTTGGTGGTAATAGCAGCTCACGGTATGCTAGTTTCAACACATTTGAAAGAGCTCCATTTAACAACGTACGCAAAAGTGATATATTTAATACTATTGCATCCAATGGTCTTAATATCATGCACGGTCGCAACAATTCTTCATCATCGGCTGCATCGATTACATCGGCTAATGGTCCTAGAAATACTTCCCTCGGCATTCAGACTTTAGCATCAACTGAAAGGCATCATCATATTATACCCTCGCGAAACTTAAGGGTTTGTGAAAGTTCAAAAGTTTTAGGAAATAATACCTCTGGATTAGATGCATTTTCACGCTCAACTATAGAACGGTCTAGTATCAGCAATACACAAAAAAGGGCTCTCAACCAACCACATATGAATAATTCTCAAGCGCAACATCACCAATATTCTGATGATGATGACGATAAAGATGATGACATAATGCTAGCAGGTAGTAAAAACATATAATTTAATAACAGTCTTAATCCTTAAACCTTTTATTGCTTTACAGCGTTGCCACATCAGGTGTAATACAATAACTAAAATGCCTTGCAGCTAAAACAATTAGTAAAGGAACAATGGGTTCCTTAGCAAGTTTACAACTCAGGTACTTCTCATTATAATATCACTCGTAGCCACATGAAATATGAGATCTAACGATGTCCGTAGCTGAGCAAGGTTTCGCGAGAATATTTGTGATCGTAGTTATTGTTGTTATGAAGCGAAAGGTATCCAAAGCTTTTCGAATATTTAAATATTATATAAACAAGAAAATTAATTATAAAAAATCAAATTGAATTAAAGGTTTAGTATAGTCATGCATATTTTTTTAATTTAAAACGCCTTCTTTTTAAATTTCGATTAGAATTTTTATGTTTAATGTATATTAAAAAATATAAATTAAAAATTAAGATGACTCACATTTAATCCAACTTTTTTCAAAACATCTCATCAATATAAAATTTACATTAATCTCTTCCATTGTAAATTAAAAATAAAAAATAGCCTTAATTATTAAATACATTACATCATGATGACAGTTAAGACAATTTTTTTACTGAAATAAATTAAAAACTTTAATAACAAATAATTCAATTAACTTTTAAAATTTATTAGATGTATTACTTTAACCTGAAGAAAAAGTTGTCAAAGCATGTCACTATTTGTTTGGCGTCATGTTTTCATGCTTTGCCACCATTGCCGAAAGAAGAACTTTTTCGCTAAAAGAGGTGAAGACTTAACTTGATACGTAATTTTTTACTGCTTTAAAATTTTATAAAGCGTCAGTATAAGTAGAAAGAATAATTGGAAATTAAATTAATGAACATAGAAAACATTTTCAAAAACACGATTTTCTTTTATTTTTTCGCTAAATTATGAATTAGGCGTAAATGATGTGTGGCGTTTATGAGCACGTCAAGTATTTTAGTCGCATGAAAACATTGAAAAATTAAAACTTAAAAATAACGATAATTTTGCTTGTAAACGGAATAGAAAATACCTTTATGTCACGGCTTAAAATGTAATATTGGTTGAGATAAGTCTTCAAAATCATAAGCCCAGTCCAGCACACATTTCTTTTAAATGACAAGTTAAATCCTTCTACTTGTGTTGAAAGTTATATTTAAACATTTCTCTTCTTTAATCATGTTATTTAAACTGTAAAATATAAGTGATTTTGAATTATGCAAATGAAGTTTTTAAAACAAAATTAACTTTTCTCATATAAAGATAAACACTTACAATAAGTATGAATTAAAGCATTTCAAGTTAAATAATACTTTGTAAATACTGCCAGACATTTTTATTTTAAGTTATCTCAATAAATCAATTAATTATAACATTGAGTAATTTATTTATTTTTTTATATATTATTTTTTTATATAGTGCTTTTATATACAAATCAAACATTGGTCAGTTATTCCAACTTCTTAATAGAAATAACTGTTCTGCAGTTTTTTTTAGCTTTTTATTTTTTTAATCTTGATCTGGAAATATTTATTTGTTAATAATAAGAAAGTTTAAAAGAAAAATTAAAATTTACACAAATTATTATGAATCCAAACAATTTTAAGTGAGAATTAAGTATATGACTTAATGTTTTTTGTAAATAACGCCCGACTTTACATTTTAAGTTATCACAATAAATAAATAAATTTAATAATCAATTAACAATTTTAAATTTTTTTCTCCGAGTTATATCTCAACAACAATATCGTCGTATCACCTTTTAATTTTATATTATTATTTGTTGTTGAAAATTACAGTATCTGCCTATTCCTTTTTAAAAGATAATATATTAAATGCTTCTATAATAATTTAATATCTTTTCTTGTGGAGGTCAAATGTTGAGATAACATACGGTTTAAAAGATAAGCTCTCGGGACAGTTTTTATAAAGGTTTTAAAGATAAGGTCATATAAGTACAAATAACGTCTCTTTCTTATAGCGGAGATAAGACTGCATTATATGTTTAAATTTCGGAACTCTGTGAATGATAAAGATACGATCATGTTTGTTAAATACCTGTCTGAATGACAGCCCTTATCATTTAATTTTATTTGTTACATTGTCCTCAAAGCGGAAACAGTACAGGCGGCTAACTTTGTATTTCAATTCGAAACAAAAGGCGTTCGAAACACAATGTATAAGACAATATACAAATGATTTTTTTTCGAATCGGAATACAGAGTAATCTCCTGGTGTCTGCATGTAAAGGTTTAAAAGATTAGGCGGTACGCATAAATTTGGTCTTACAACCAAGATTGTTCAAGCTCAAGAGGTATAGAGGCACATTGCGTATTTAAAAATATAGAATAATTTTCCACTTGTTACTATTCACTTAAACCACCATAGACTGAGTGCTGCGAAATTACTTTTAATAAAAAATATGCCTATTTTGGTTAATATAAAAAACTATTAGAGTAAAATAATATAAGCATAATTTGTTGCAAAATTTTCTATTGCAAAATGCTACTACCGGTTCGACATATCAAAACGGTGGTATGGTATCTAAATCAAGACGTATGTATTTAAAAAAATATCGACAATGCTTTAATACCTTTATTACAAGGTATTGCCTTGAGCTATTTGAAAGCCATATTAAAAAGAACTACTTTTCGATATCTTCAAAGGAAAAGTAACTGTGATGCCTCTAGAAAGTAAATAATTTCATTCATGTTATATAACTTAAGGTGCTTTCAGATAAGTCAAATATTTGATCAAAAATAAGTAACCACTAAATTATAGAAAAAAATTGGTACTTCTCATATATTTATTCAGAAATATAAGATCCTAATCATATAAAAGGTAAGATTTTATATTTATTATATTAAAAATCGCAATTCGTGTCGATACTTGTCCAAAAAGATGGAATAAACATTTGTATATATACTGGTTCTGTTTTTTATCAAATATTTTACTAGTCTGAGCACGCCTTAAAACGCAAATTAAAATATGGCATTATACCTTGTAGTTGCGGTTGACAAATACTACAAATATTTTAAACTTTATTAAACATTATGACGTTCGTTCTTTCAATATCTGATACCTGCGGTAAAATCCTGCCTTAAAATATTACTTTTTGGTGGGTGGCAGTAAGTTTTTTGACTTCATAAATCATTCCCAATGAACTTATGTTGGTATTAGAATGTATATCCCTTAAAAATTAGGTAAATTGAAATAATGGAACAATATTGATATAAAGGTGAAAAAGTTTTGAAAAAGAAAAATAAAGACTTAATAGCAGAACTAAAATATACTATTTTTAAATATGCAAATAAATCCAATCCCAATCAAATTTTGTATATACGTACCTTTGGTCACAAACTTGATAGATTGGAACTGATATTTTATTTATTTCAAATATACTTTATAAAATTAATGTATAAAATATACAAACTAAAGCCCGGGTGACTAGACAATGTGCGCATGATTTAAGATCACATAAAATACATTTATATATGATATAATGATTGTGTTAAAGAATATCTTCGCAGGCTGGCGTTCCTATGGGAATTTGGTTAATGGATATTGGTCCTAGATGTCAAGAATGTTGTGCTTTCGTAGGCTATTAATTATCTCAGACAGATAGCAGTCAGTAGTGCAACTAAGAATACTATCAAATGAAGCATTCAATTTGGATTTTGGGCATTCTGCAAGTACATGGTGGATAGTATGAGCAGTATTACAAAAATTACATTTTGGGGGCTCCGTTTTATCATAATAGTGTTTGCTATTGAATATAGCTTTACCAACTCTCAGACGGGCTAGCGTAACACATTGATTTCTAGTCAGATTTTGCATACTGAGGTCTCATGTTTCTGGGATTTTGCTGGTTTTGAATAATTTTGAATTGATTTGTAATCCCTTTGTAAAAACAAGCTGAATTTTTTATTTGCGAAAAATTTACTGCTCCCCTGGCTGCAATATCAGCTTTTTCATTACCAAGAATCCCAATATGTGATGGAATCCATAGTATTTGAATTGGAAAATATGTTCTCTGTAGTTAAATACTATCGAAAATTCCATTTTTGTTATTTTTTAAGGCCATAACGAACTGAGACTATCTGTGCAGATCGTGGCAGAAATGTTTTTGCTGATAGCCCAAGAAACTGCTTCCATAATAGCTGTTATTTCTGCCGTGAAAATTTCAGAATGGTCAGGCAGGCGACACTGTTTAAGCACTTCATAACCAGTTGTAAGGTTATGTTTTATTATTGCAAAGGAAGTTTCTCAATTTTGAAAGGACCCATCTGTGTATAAAACGGTATTAGGTTTGAAATAGTCAACCTTCTCGACTAAAAGCTTTTTAAAACATTCTAGGTTCATATCATGCTTGCTGTGGTTTTTGAGACTATCGTCAATAGATATTAAGTTGTTAATTATATTAAGTGTATTTAGAACAGGTTTTTTTGAAATGGAAATATTGTTGGATTTTATTAAAGATAAGGATTTATTTACGGAAGATGACTTATTATGGCTGTTTGTGACTTGTCGCCAAAAGGCTTCATGTAGACCATCTGCAGGTATTGTTAAGGATTTTGATGTCATAGATACTGCTATTTTTTCAAACAAATTTTGAAAATTCACGAAGACAGCCTCTTCCCTTAGATTTTCTAGTGGAGTTGAGCGTAGCAAACCAGAAGCGGATCTGAAGCGATTATTTAAAGAAACATTTATTTTTCCAATATTTTCCTTAGATGTCCACCCATAAAGAGTAATACCGTGCAATAAAGCACCAGTTGTTAAAGATCTACAGATGTTTAAAGCAACTTCTATATGAGGACCCTTTTGCCTCGAACAAATTAGTTAAAGAAAGTTATTGATCCTGCTCAGTTTTGATGTGACGTATTAGTGTGAGCATTCCAACGGATATTTTTCGTAAAAATTAAGCCAAGGACTCTCATTTGATCTAATACCTGAAAGCTTACATCTCTGATAGTGACGTGGTTTGCTGAACATTTTGATTTTCTGCATACATGAAGCAATTCTGACTTTTCGGCAGGAACTACAGCTCCTCTACTTTTTGACCAGTTGTGAACTTTAGTATCTAAAACATTCAAATTTGCCTGAACATCTTCGGGGCTTCCAGCAGCCACTGCAAATATGTTGTCAGCATAGATGCCTACAAAGTCGATACCTGGTAAGTTTTCTATAGCCTTTGCTAGGGAATTGGCATACACGGAATAGAGAACAACTGACAAAGGAGATCCCTAAGGTACTCCGTTATCTAAGGTATAAGTGGATGACAGGAATCCATCAACTTTGACTATTATTTTACTATTTTTCAAAAATGATAAAATTGTCCACAATATTGTTCCAGAATCACGTATGTTGATACAACTCTGTCAAAAGCTTTTGCAATATCTTCCGATAGAACAAGGGAATGTTTACCCTTAGATTGACGCGCAACTGGTGCTCAAGTTGATGACAAAGACTGTGAACCCCATGTCTGGGGATGAAGGCATGTTGCAGTTTTGAAATATTTTTTCTTGTAAACTTCCAGAAACGTTTTGCTAATATTTTTTCAAGTATTTTTGATAAAAACGGTAGTAAAGAGATTGGCCGATAACTTTCAAGGTGGTTTGGGTTCTTGCCGGGTTTTGGTATTGGGGCTAAAATTGCAGTTTTCCAATCATGGGAAAAAAATACCTGTGATTAAAATGTTATCATATAATTCAAAATGTCTTGACTTAAGGCCATCTGGGGCATTCTTAACCATTGCATAGGTAATTTTGTCCAAGGCAGGTGTGGAACCTCTAAGGGTTTTTAAGGTCTCATTTAATTCATTAATAACTATTTTGCTCTTCAATATTTCACAGTCATTGCTATAAGAAATTAGATTTGCGACATTGAGATTTACTTTATCTGTAATTATTTGTGGATCAAAAGCGGCTTCTGAACTAAGTGAGCTCCAAAAATTTGCAAATTTGTTAGCGATGCCTTTTGGGTGTGATATGTTAGAACCATCTATTCTCATATTCGAAAAATTGCATGACTTATTAGATGTCAAATTTTTTATTTTTTTCCACAGGTATCTAGTGTCCATTGTAGGGTTTAAGGAATTGAGAAAGTTTTCCCAGGTTTGTCTTTTTGCAATACGACACTCTTTTTTAACTTTAGCACATGCTTTTCTATATTCTAAAACATTGGTCTTATTTCTGTGCCTTTTAAACTGAATCCATGATTGTTGTCTTAAACGGATTAATATTGCTATGTCAGTATTGAACCATACTGGACTATTTTTATCCCTGGGCTTCTTGCTAACAGGCATTGTCTCGTTTGCTGTTATACGAATTATGCGTTTAATTTGAGCAGCTTCTTGATTTACGTTGGAGGATTGAATGTATATATTTGAAAATGATTCTGCTTTCTTCCTAAATTTTTGCCAATCAGTCTTATTTTCGAGAAACCTAGGTATAAATTTCTTTAAATGGGATGGTTTGTTGTTGAAAGTTATTATAGGGAAGTCTTCAATTTGTGACTTTATTAATTCGCCTTTTTATTACTCTGTTTGAATCTAAATTATACTCCAGTTTTATAAACTTTGTATTTTCGGAGTATTAATTTGGATTCTAACATGTAAAACCGTTAACGGTTTAATTAAACTTGTGTCGCCATCATTCAATTTCTAAAAATATTTATCCGTCTAGAGCAATTTGAACGAGAATAAACACAATTGTGGAAAAAAGGTAACATTTAAACAAATAAAACTATTTTTTTCAAAAATTTTAAACCTGGTTTTTTTATTTATCTTTTTTATTCTTTACACACCAACATTTTGGTCCATTCGAGCCGGATCTTGGGAAGTAATATTCTATTGGAGAATAAACACACTTATTTTGATTCTTTTTAAGGATCTACATTTCCATTTTAACAACACCAAATTTCATCGTCATTTTTTGGAAAATTAATTTAAAATAAAAGTACGTAATTTCATTTTAACAGGGGTGTTCTGAAAATCACTTTTTGTCAACGTGATTTCAAAACACGCAAAAGGTGTTTTGTACACAAAAAATATTGAAATCACGTGATTTAAAACGGGACAGCTAAATGCCTACTGGTTTGAAATCACTTGCTTATTTATTCTAAGTAATTCGTTTAGAATCTCTAAAAAATGTTATTATATACTTCATATGATATGTTTTCTATTTATTTTTGTAATAAAATTATATTTTATACACACAAAAACGTAAATATTAACAAGTATTTAAGTACACTACTTGTTTTGTAAAAAAATATTTTGCTTTGTTTACCAATGTTCGTGATTTACTTTTTCTCTTTAGCAGTCAGCTGGTTTGTTTTTTCGAAGATATTTCTGAGGTTGCTAGTCGTTATTTTTGTGCAAATTTAGAAATAAGTAAGTGCAAAATGTAAGCAAATTTCAGTGACGAAAGCAGTGGCAACTTCGTTTTTTAAATTCATTTTTTTTGCTAAAATTTAAAATTTTCTTACGGTTGTAAATTTCCTTTCACTGCCACAATTTTTGCTTCGCTCTCCAATAAAAAATGTAAGTAGATTCCATAAACAAATGAAAATCATGTAATCTATAATAATCTACTTTTCTTTACAGGGGAAAACATAAGAACAGCGCACAAGTGGAAATTTTTGTAGCGTTCATGGAAAAGCATCCTGACTTGGAAAGGGGATTTGCAAAAGGCGATAGGGTTCTTTTTGAACAATTGTGGGTGGAGTTGACAGAAAAACTCAACGCAGCGGGGCCTCCAAAAAAGGAAACGGTAGCTTGGAAAAAGTTAGTTTTGAAAATGATTTACGTACTTATAAAGGGTTGGGACTAAAAATATGTTTTAGGTGTGGTCTGATTTAAGACTAAGTGTGAAACAACGACTGGCACACAACAAAGTTGAAGTAACCAAAACTGGTGGTGGCTTATTTAACAGACATGTTATATCGCCTGTTGATGAGCAAATTGCAATCATCTGCGGCTTATACACATCTGTAGATGGTATAGACAACTGCAAAATTTACGGCGTGCCAAGTAAGGTGAAATCAACCAAAACCTCAATATCAGCAACTGTTTCCATATTAGCACCGACTTCAACATCAGCAACTGCTTCCATATTAGCACCGACTTCTACGCCAATATTAGCGCAATTTGAAGAGGTACTTCAGAAAAATGCATCAGTAACAATTGATTTACCTGTTACTGAAATACCTGTTACGACATCATCGCTAACAACATCAGCTCGGGCAAGCAGTCGCAAACGAAGGAAACATATTGCTGATGTTGACGACGTTTTAAATATGGAAGCTGAGCATTTCTCAAAATTATCTGGTAATTTAGTCGACATACGTAGAGAAACTAAAGAAAACAGAAGATATTTAAAGGAAATAGCTCTAAATATAAAAGATGTGAACAAGAATCTCAGAGAGATTAAAATGCTTATGGAGCAAGAATTAAAGGAAATGACAAGACATAACTTCGTAATAGAAAAAAATTTACAAGCTAGAAATAAAATAAAATTAAAATTTTTAGAGCTGGAGCAAATGAAGGTTGGTATAAAACCATCACCATCCTTATCATCACAATCTCTGTGAAGTACCTTACCTACATATGTAGTACGCATACAATGTACCTTATTAATTAAATATACATAGAAATAAGTTTTTTGTTTTGTTTTTGAAAAAATTAATTTTTAAATAAAATGTTTTGGTTTTTTATTGTTAAAATTTATGAATTGTTTGAATGTAGATGTTGAGCTATGTTATACCTTACAGTTGCTGCTGTGACATCATCATTTTGTTCTGAAGGGTCCTCATCATTGTCGATGTTTGTAATAATATCTTCCTCAAATGGTACAGCAAAATGTTTGCATACATTATGTAAATCACAGCACACGTTAATAATTGTAACCACTTTCAAAGGTGTGTACAAAAGAACATTTTGTAGGCATCTGAAACGACTTTTAAGAACACCTATGGTTCTACAACATTTCTTGCTGAAGCATGTCGTTGGTTGAATGTGTGCTGTGCCGTACCATAATTAGGGTTTTTATAGGGGGTCATTAGATATGGCTTTAACGCATATCCAGAATCGCCCAAGAGCCACAAATTACGGCCACCCTCATTATATACTTCGGTGTAGTACCTCTTGGCATCGCTCAGATTCCAAACAAAGGAATCGTGGCATGAGCCTGGTTGGCTTGCATCTACGGCCAAAATGCGCATATAGTAGTCACAAATCTAAATCAAGGATGTATATGTTAAGTAATTAATTTGATTACATAGATTTATAAAATACGTACCATCATAGCATTAATACTGTAATGCCCCTTTCTGCTAAAATATACAGAATGGTCGGTCGGCGGTTTCATTATTTTAATAAGTGTTCCGTCAACACATCCAATTACGCCGGGAATGCCAAACTTTCTGTAGAAATATTTTTTTGATTCACTTTGTACTTGGTGTTCTAAAGAAATCCATGCTGGGCACACGTTTTCCTCTAACGCTTGCAACACATTTCACAAGATTTTACAAAAAGTGGACCGCCCCATACTAATATTAACATCATTAGCAATAACCGCTTGATAAGATCCGACGGCTAGGAATCTAAGCACAGCCGCTAGCTGTATATTTGCAGGAATACTGCTCTGTGGTAACTTCGGTGCTAGATCTTCCAATACCATTTGGAAAGATCTTCTGTTAAGCCGGTAAAACGAGATGAAGCTGAAAAAGAATTGGACTAGACCTTTTACATCAATTTATTTGTGCTTACTTACAAGGTTTCGCTTGTATCCATAGGATTTGAAAAGTCCCGTAAATGACGTTTTTTAATACGCTCATTTTTTAAATGCTGTTTTCTTAAAGCAATTACTGCCAATAAAGTAGCTCCCGGCATTTTTTTAATTAATTTCCACCTTTTGTAATTAAAAATGTAAGAATATAAACAAACAAAGCATAAATGTAAAAATTCAGCTGTTTTCTCGTGTTTTCGAAAATTCAAAAGCACGCCGAAAACCGTAAAATCGCGTGATTTGCAGAATAGCATCAAATCGTCTGCGTGATTTCAAAACAGTTCGTGCTTTGAAATCACGCCGTTCTCAGAACAGGCCTGTATATAAGTGATTTTTTAATTAAAGTGGAAGTGGATCAATAATTTACAAAAGTGTAAGGAATAGGATAAATAAAACACATACATACGAGTATATACGGCTTGTTTTATTTGTTTGCCTTTTTATATCTACATACATACTAGACATCTGCAACGAGTAACTTTTTTGTGCATATGTGAAACTCAAGCACAAGCAGTGAAGAGTAGTGATTGTTTGTTCGACAACAACGAATATGCAATAAGCCGAAGTTTAGATGTTCCGAAAAAACTAGCGTATAAGAATGCAAGTACCAAAAAATGAAGTACCTAAAAAAATATGTTCACTTTATATGGTACTGCAAGTATTTTTTGCTTTCTTTATAGTGAAGCTTAAAATAATATTTTAATGTTTTTGTCGTTAACATAGAAGAATAAGAAATACAAAGCATTGAAATTTATTTTCATTTACTTTAAGATTTATGTTTATATTAAAACCAATTCAGATTATTTTATTATAATATAATAATAAAAAACAAAAATAAATTATGAAAGAAAAATAAGGAATTTTAAAATAAAGAACATTAATTTTTAAAGTGGAGACGAATTTAAAATATATCACTCATTTTTTGTACTTCATCATATATAGAACTTTTTGGCATATTAAAATGCAAAAACATTATTTTGTTCACTGTAACGGAATTAGTTCCAATGGCTGATCTTTTTTCTGAAATGAGATTCCTCGCCACTGAAAAAGTTCGCTCCGAAGATGCACTACTAGCCGGAGTGGAAAGTATCTTACAGCTTAACTTAAATAGATAAGGAAATTCTGCCATTTTAAAACATCAAAATCGTCCTGAAACGTAACATTCGTATTTTCATACAGGCGAACTTCTTGTTCTATTTCATTGTCGGGATTATGTTTTGGTGTTTCTTGCAAAAAATCTGTTAGGAGTTTAGAGTTAAAAGATGATATTTGGGGCGTTGACGGTATATTCTGATTTTCTCCATTTATATTTTCGATGTAGCTCTTTAATAACTTTTTACATTCAACTTACATTCAACTCAACCAAATGAATTTAATCAACATATTTGCCAAACTTCACCTAGTACTGCAAGTATCAAGTGAAGTTTGACTGTCGCATGATACTCGACATGTTCGTAGCAAACATTTGCAAGTAAGAGAAAAAAACAACATGTACTCACCTAACACACTCTCAGTCGAGTACAACCAAAAGTTACTCAATGAGTTTGATGTTCTTAAAAAACATGTTCATCGTTTTTAAAATAACCTCAAGCAAGTGTTCATGTTTTGCAAGTCATATGTACTTTTTAATAGCAAATGCATTTGTGCAGAGGTCTAATACATACGTGGTTGATTGTCTTACAGTTCACTTTTTTCACGTTTGTTTTGATTTATTTTCTTTTGCTACGCAATAAATCGACGGTGTGTTTTTTTCTATTAAAATAGTGAAAATAATTATTATAAAAGTAAAAATAATTTGAAGCCTACGAAATATAAAAAAATAATATATAAAGTGTATAAAATTCTATAAGCATTAAAAATAAATATCAAGTGCATGAAATAGTGGTGTGTTTTTTGTAAGTAATAATAAAGATTACATACATACATATACGTACATTAACATTACATCGGTGCTTCTTCTTGAATTTACAAATTGCACCCTATTGTCGGTCGGTTTGACTATCATTTATTTTGTTTTAAAGTGATAATATTGTTTTGTGTTTAATTATTAATTAAATTTAAATTAAAAATATTTCTTTTTTGTTTAATTATAATTTGATTGAAATTTAAGGATAATTATTGATTTTTTCAATAAGTGTTAAAATTAAATTTTTTGTTTTTATTTGCCGGAAATTAAGAAATAATGTCTATTCAGCACTTGATAGATTTATTAGAGCTTCGGACGCTCTTATAGAATTTAAAGCTTTCTTTAATTATATAAAAGATGAAGAACACACAGTCGATACATTAGAGCTTCATGGTGAAGAGTTAAGACTTTTGTTAAACAAAGTTAAGTTGACACAGGAAGAGTGTTTAGATTTTTTAAAAAGTTGTAAGGATACAAAATTGGATCAGGGTGATGCTATAACGGCAAAGTATCGCGTTACATATACGGCCTATTTTACGTGTTTAGGAAAAGTAAATAGAAAGAAGCGCGAGTTTGAATCGGAAATTAAATGTAAAAGTTCCCAGATGGCACATCCGTGCAGTGCTGATGTTTCAGGTCACACTTTGTCGTTACCACCTTGCGACGTTGACACGTTTAAAGGGGATTACCTTTCTTGGCCCACCTTTAGGGATTTATTTACTGCGTTATATGTGAATAGTGCGCGTCTTAGTAATATTGAGCGGCTATGCCATTTGCGGCGAAAAACCAGTGGCGAGGCAAAAGAGATCGTCTCTAAATGCCCACTTTCGAATGAGGGTTTTGATATAGCGTGGAAAAATCTCGGAGGCTTATGAAAATCCTCGTATGTTGGTAAACAACCAACTTAAAGTTCTTTTCAACCTTCAAGTTTTAGATAAGGAGACTTGTGTGAATCTTAAGTCTTTACAAAGGGGCATAAATAGCTGCCTGTCTGCCTTGTCCATTTATGATGTGTCGACCGAGAATTGGGATCCAATTATTGTTTTTGTTCGTGTGCAGAGACTTCCAGATATTACTGTTACTTTGTGGGAACAAAGTATTAAGGACAAATTTGTTTTGTCTAAATGGAAGGATTTAGATGCCTTTCTGACAGAAAGGATTCAGACATTAGAATGTTTACGCAATACCAGGGACTCCGCACATGAAAAGAAGAAAGTTGTACAGAAGGTAAAGGCACATTATGCGAGTTCATCAACGTCAAATAATTGTGTTCTTTGTAAAAATCAAAGCCATTTTTTGCGAGATTGCAAACGATTTAAAAATCTTTCGATTTCGGAAAGATTTTCAACAGTTAAAAAATTTTATTGTTGCGTTAATTGATTATCGCGCGCACATGAAGTTAAAGATTGTAAGAGTATTCATAATTGTTCAAGTTGCAATAGGAGACATCATACCCTGTTACACAGAAATGCGTTTCCTTCGGAGGATTTTGTTAGGAATTCTTCTAGCTCGGCTGCGAGTTCAGTCGTTCACTTTACGCAGGATAACCCTGGGCCCATAGAGCCAGCACAGCCATCTACCTCTCGCGGTATAGTATCTTCGGCTCCTGTAAATCGTCAAGTATATCATGTTTCTCAGAGTCGGACTGTTTTATTAGGGACGGCAATGGTGAATATACGTCACCAGGGTATTACGTACCCAGCTCGCGCCCTGATTGATCCCGCTTCAGAAACATCATTTATTTCTGAGGGATTGCAGAACTGTTTAAAAATTTCTGCGCATTCTACGAATGCCAAAATTTCGGGTGTAAACCAAACAGTCTCTGCCACTATCCGGAAACTCTGTTATATTGAAATAGGCTCTCCTTTGGATTCTTCGATTTGCTTGACGACTACGGCACTTGTTTTACCAAAAATCTCCAGTAATCTACCATCCTTTATAGTAAAGGATGAACTTCGCAGGAGCTTGCAAAATATACGTTTGGCAGATCCTAAATTCTTTGATTGTAGGCCTGTCGATCTATTACTAGGTGCGGATTTGTATCCTTTGATTATCACAGGTGAAATTCAGCGGAACATTTTAGGGTCGTTAATAGCTCAGAAAACGGTATTTGGGTGGCTTATTACGGGGCCTCTACGTCAATCTTCGTTGCAAGTTTATTCAACTAGAGTAGAATTTTCTGAGGAAGATAATTTGAACAGAAATTTACTTAGATTTTAGGAATTAAAGGAACCACCAAAAAAAGAGAATAATGTCGCCTGAAGAAATGATTTGTGAGAAGAACTTTAAAAGCACCACTCGTAGAGATCCACATGGTCGTTATGTTGTAACACTTCCATTCAGAGCGGATTTTCCTGAAAAAATTTCTTTAGGTTCATCTAAAGGGAATGTTATGTCACAGCTTTTAAGAAACGAGTCTTCTCTGTTAAGAAAACCTCTAGTGAAGAAAATGTACGACGACGTTGTAAGCGAATATTTATCTTTAGGTCATATGAAACCTGTAACAAATAATTACCCTGATATGGTTTTTTACTTACCGCATCATCCGGTGATAAAATTAGATCGCAAAACTACGAAGTTAAGGGTAATGTTTAATGCATCTTATAAAACTTCTAGCGGCAATAGCCTAAACGACTGTCTTTATGTGGGACCCACATTACAAGCGGATTTAGTCTTGCTTATACTACGTTGGCGACTTTTTAGGTTTGTTTTTAACTGTGACATAACTCCAATGTATCGGCAAATTAGATTGGATGGAGCACATACTCCATTTCAGCGTACTTTTTTTCGGAATTGTCCTTCGGAGGAAATTAGGGAGTATTAATTGCAGACAGTGACCTTTGGGATCAATTGTGCACCTTATCTTGCCATTCGTTGTCTGACGACATGGAAAATGAGTACCCGCTGGCAGCACATATTCTGCGAAAGTGTATGTACGTTGACGATGTACTCACTAGGGCTCATGATGTCTCCACTTTGTTGATCGCTCGTGATCAACTCATAGTAGCTTTATTATCAGAAAATGGACATCTAATGAAAAGGCCATGTTGGAAAATCTTTCTCCTGATCATTTGGTTGATGCCAAACTATTAACTTTTATTGAGTCAAGTAGTTCGAAAACTCTTGGTCCTCAGTGGAATGCTCAGTTGGACGCATTTTACTTTAAAGTGGATCCAATTACTCAGAGAAGGCATATGCGGGGGTGATATATATACGTATCGAAAAACCTAACGGCGATATAATTATTAATTTGTTAACCTGTAAGACCAAGGATGCTCCCATTCAGTCAGTTTCTTTACCTCGTTTGGAACTTTGTGCTGCAGTTTTAGCATCTGATCTTTTAAAAACTGTATTAGGCGAAATTGACGTGCCACTTCGTCAGATTTATTGTTTGACTGATTCTACGATCGTCCTTTCCTGGCTTAGAAAGGACGCTTGTTCTTGGACAACTTTTGTTGCCAACAGAGTTTGTAAAATTCAGGAAATTGTTGGCAGTCATGTTAAATCAGAGGATAATCCTGCTGATTTAGCGAGTCGAGGCAAATCGCCCTCAGACTTAGCACATTATGATCTTTGGTGGTATGGGCCACATTGGCTTCAGAAAAATAAATCTGAATGGAATCAGAGAAATTTGACTATAATTGACACTGATCTGGGGGCACGTGCTGTAAAATCTCATGCTTCATTTTCGATGATTATGATGATATTTTGGAGAGATTTTCTTCTTTTGATCGTGCCCTTAGAGTAATTGCATATTTATTTAGGTTTTTTGATAATTTGGCATATAAAGGTCGCTATTCATATGGGTCAGTTAGCATCTCTGGCGAAGAAGTAAAACGGGTGAAAATTCGTTTAGCCATTATTGCCCAAAAAGTACATTTTTCTGATGATTATAAGTGTCTCTTGGAGGGAAAACCTCTTTCTTCAAAGAGTTCTCTTTTAACTCTAAATCCATTTCTGGATAAAGAAAGAGTTATGCGACTTAATGGACGATAAGCAAAATCTCCATCTTTAGTATATACGAAACGACATCCGATTTTGTTGCCATATTCTTGTCGTTTTACATTTCTTTTGACTCAGTTTGTTCATTTAATTTCAATTCATGGAGGGAATCAGTTAATGCTAAGGATTTTACGAATCGAATATTGGATTCCAAGATTGAAAACATTGGTCCGCACAGTTGTCAACCGTTGTAAGCGTTGCATTCTTAATCGTAAGCGATCATGTAGACAGATGATGGCTGCCTTGCCACCAGAGAGGACGGTTTTAGATCGGCCATTCATGACTACTGCTGTGGACTTTGCAGGTCCATTTAATATGAAAAGTTCAAGCGTTAGATCAGGTCAGGTTTTAAAGGCATATGTCTGTATTTTTGTATGCTTTTCTACGAAGGCAATACATTTGGAAGCAGTATCAGATTTGACCACGGATAGGTTTTTGGCTGCTTTTAATCGCTTTATATCCAGAAGAGGTTGTCCGAATACAATATTTTCCGATAATGGTACAAATTTTGTTGGCGCTTCACGAGAATTAGAAAGGGATTTTAGGACGTTTTTATTAGAGAGTCAAGCAAGAATGTGTTCTACTTTTAATGTTACTGGTTTGTCATGGCGGTTTATTCCCGCTGGTGCTCCCCATATGGGAGGTTTGTGGGAAGCAGGAGTCAAAAGTTTTAAACTCCACTTTCGCAAAGAAGCTCAAGAGGTCAAATATACGTTTGAGGAACTTTCAACGCTTCTGGCTAGAATAGAAGCTTGTCTTAATTCTCGGCCGCTTTGCCCAATGAGTAATAATCCTAATGAGCCAGTGGCTCTTACACCAGGTCATTTTTTGATAGGTTCACCAATTTTAGCACAAGTGGAAGTTTCCTGAAAGGGACGTATCTGTAGGTGACTTAGTGGCTATTCGCCATGAACAGCTTTCTCCAACGTCTTGGAAATTAGGTCGTGTTATTAAGACATATCCTGGAAGTGATGATCACATTCGCGTGGCGGACCAAACTGGTCATTTTGACCAACTAAAATTTATTATTAATCATATTTTAACCTTCATTATTTCCTACGAGGGCTGCTATATATATTTCTGGCCTGGCAACACTGAGTGCTGCCAAGTGCAATCTGACATTTCCATTGGAAAGTTTGTCATTTTTAAGCATAACCGTACTCAAAACGTTTTGACGTACGACCATTATTTGTGTTGTTTACAGTGACTTGAAAAAATTAATATAGAAAAAAAATGGAATTAACTCGTGAACATTTTCGTGCCATCATTTTTCACAACTTTCGACGTGGATTATCACGACAAGAGTGCATTGATGAACTTAAATCTTTGTATAGCGATGAAGCACCATCCTATAGCAATGTGAAAAATTGGTATAATGAATTTAATCGTGGCCGAAGCTCGCCCAAAGACGAATTCCGTGAAGGTCGTCCAAAACGGCTGTTGTGCCAGATAACATTGATGCCGTGCGTGAACTCATAATGCAAGATCGACATGCGACATACCGAGAGATAGAGACATCCTTGGACATTTCTTCTACCGGCATACATTCGATACTGCATGAGCACCTGGCCGTAAAAAGGTTTGTTCTCGTTGGATCCCGCACAATTTTAAAGTCGCTCAAAAAAAGCTCGTGTCGATTGGTGCAAAGAAATGTTGCAAAAATACGATTGCGGTGCTTCAAAAGACGTTTATAAGATCGTCACAGGTGACGAATCATGGATCTATGCGTATGAGCCCGAAACGAAACAATCGACCGTGTGGGTCTTCAAAGACGAGCAAAATCCAACGAAAGTTGTTCGTGGAAGAAGCACTTCGAAGCAAATGGTCGCCTGTTTCTTCGGCAAAACTGGTCATGTGGCGACTGTTCCGCTTAAGCAACGTAGGACGATCACTTCTGATTGGTACACTACAATTTGTTTGCCTGAAGTCATCGGAGAAATTCGAAAAACCAACAAGAGAAGACGAATCATTGTTCACCATGACAATGCGAGCTTTCACACATCGGCTCAAACAAGAGTGTTTTTGACCGGCCAAAACGTCGAATTAATGGGTCATCCGCCGTGCAGCCCTGACTTGGCACCTAATGACTTCTTCTTGTTTCCGCACATCAAGAAAAAAATCCGTGGTCAACGATTTTCGAAGAAGCTGTTGAAGTGTTCAAAAACTATGTTTTAGAGGTGTCTCAATCGGAGTGGATAAAGTGCTTCGACAACTGGTTTGAGCGCATGCAAAAGTGTATAAATCATGCTGGAGAATACTTTGGAAAACAATAAAACCATTTTTGATTATAAATATTCGCATTTTCACTATTAGGCCAGAAATATATAGAGCAGCCCTCGTAGTACTATGGATGCCTTACCTACATTTTTTGAAGATTACGAGGAAGCGGTGGAGGTATCCGACGCAAGTGCGGTGGCAACGACGACTTCGTCTTTGGATGCGGCTCCCGGGCCAATTTCTTTACAACCAGCAGAGACGGCTTCAAAGGTGGATTCGCCGGTTGTGCGTATTTTGAATGATGACAAGGTTGAAACATCGAGTCCAGTAGACAGCGCTGGCTGTAAAGCTGCTTCTAAAGCCACTTCCGGAACAAAGCCCAGTGCACCATATTGCATCCTCTGCAAGAAAAATCACCCATTGCGAGGTTGTTTCCATTTTCGTAACTTAGCTCACGAAAAAAAGTTGCGACACGTTTTAGTATTTGGCTATTGTTCGCTTTGTTTATCAAACAACCATTTGTTAAAAGACTGCCAAAGTACCGGAAAATGTTTCAAATGTCAGGGAAATCACAACACCCTTTTGCACTCCCTTACTCGCAAAGTGTCTAAATCCGCCGACGGAAATCAAAAGAAAAAAAAACCTGCTTCGTCACGTGCTTCTGCAACCGTTACAACTCCATTGCCACTTCGTCAGGCTAAGCTGGTAATAGGGAGTCAAAAGTATCAGATTCGCGCAATAATAGATCCGTGTTGTAGCATTAGCTACATAAGTGAAGACTTGGTTAGGAAGTTAGGGATACCTATTTCCAATTCATATTGCCGCATCCTGATCACGTCTATTTATGACTCGTCGAAACAAATTTCTATTACAGCAAAATGTAACAAAATGTCATATGCCGAATCAGTAAAAAAATAAAACAGAGTTGCCAGAACTTTCAAAAACAGTGCCGTTAATAGTTAGGCCAAAAGAAAAACAAGGTGTCGAAAAAACAAAAAATGAATTGAACAAAAATGTGGATCCTGTAAATTTAAAAATAACAAATATAGAAAACAGAAAAAATGGAACATTAGTAATTCAAACAGAAAGTAATGAGGAAAGAGATAAAATTAAAGAAGCAATTCAACAGAAAACGAGCGAAAAATATGACATTAAAGTTTCAAACCCGGTAGAGATGTCTGTTACAATTACAGACATGAGTTTTAAGTATGATGATAATGAAATTATTGATAAAATAAAAAGACAGAACCCCATGTTACAAGAGTCCAATTTGAAAGTTTTTAAAAGGTACGAATTTAAAAAGAATAACAAAATTATCTTCAATGCTAAAATTAATATTGATAACGACTCGTACACGAAAATATTGGAAACGCAAAGAATAAACATAGGATGGGAGAAATGTAGAGTTTTTGATGGAACAGAATTGATGCAGTGTTTGAAATGTCAAGGATTCAATCACCGAGCTAACGAATGCAGAAATCAAGAAACATGTTTAAAATGTCACGAAAACCACAGAACAAAGGACTGCCAGAAAAAAATGATAAAAAATGTATAAATTGTATAAGAGCTAATAACAAATTAAATATGGACCTTGATGAGAACCACAATACTATGACTTGAGAGTGTTCAGTATACCAAAATAAACTGAATTTAAAAAAGAAAAATATAGGTTTAAAAATATAACAACTAAGAAATTTAAAATGTATCTATACAAACATTCAAGGCTTAATAAATAATCTCGCGCAAATTGAGATCATCATTGAAGAAGAAAACCCGGATTTCGTAATTTTGTCTGAGACTCATGTAACTAGAGATGTAGAGGAAGATGAAATATCAATTGAAGGTTATAACTTAATAACAGCACTGTCTGATTCACCTAGAACTGGGGGTGTGGCGATATATTTCAAGAAAAGATGGAACGTGCAATTAATATCAGAAATGGTTGATAATTTAAAATACTGGCTAAGTGCAGTTATAATTAAAAATGAGGAAATCAACTTTATATTAGCAGCAGTTTATAGATCATAGTGAAGCAGAATTTTGCACCGTGTTTGAAAATTTTACTGAAGAATTATGCGAATTTAATTGCGAACTGATCGTTACTGGTGACATTAACATTGATTGGTCATCTAATAATTTTTACATGAAAAAACTAGAAAGTATATTTAATGACAATGGCATAAAACAACTGATAAAAGAATATACAAGAGTAACTAAAAATACTAAAACTATAATAGATTACGTGATAACAAATAGCAAAAAAGTAACAGCTAAAAACAGCAATATAAACAAAGTAACAGATCATGAAGTAATAAACATATATATTGAGTGTAACAATGATAAAAAAGATGAGCAATATAACGAAATCGAGACATTTAAATATAAAAAGAAGATTTTAGAATAGAACTACAAACAAATTTTAATAGTAATTATAATGACAGTTTAAATAATGATGCGGTACATTTTGATATGTGTATTGTAAGCACATTCAAAAAATTTACAAGAAACCACAATAATAGAAAACAAAACATCGTAAATAAATGGTTTAATACACAGTGCAGAACACTTAAACATGAAAAAATTACAAAATATCATATTGCAAAAATCGAAAATACTATAGAGGCATGGAACAAGTATAAGAATGTTAGTAACAATTATAAAACAATAATAAATAACGAAAAGAACAAATACATAAGTAATAGAATAACTAATACCAAAGATCCGAAACAAATGTGGCTAGAAATAAAAAACTTAGTGCTAAAAAAGAACCGATCTGTGATACAAAATGTGATATTTGAACAAATAGAATATAAGGATTATAATACAATCGCCAATAAATTCAATGATTATTTTATTGATAGTATAAAAGAAATTAGAGACAGTATAGAAAGTGTACAATATATAAATAACACATATGAGACAAACAATACTTTTGTATTCAGTGCAATAAATTATTACGAATTAAAGAAGATATGCAAAGAAGTTAATAACAAACCTGACTTCAATAGAGTGACAACAAGAATGATATTGGATAACTGGGACATAATGAGCAACCCGTTGTTAAACATAATTAATAAATCTCTCGAGTCAGGAGTTTTCCCAGAAAATTGGAAGGAATCAGTGGTTGTTCCAATTGAGAAAGTGAATAAAACAAATAAATGTGAAGAATATCGTCCAACAAATATGTTAAAAACATACGAGAAAATATTGGAAAAGGTCGTTAAAAATCAAGTGGAAAAATATATAGAAAAAAATGGAATACTTACTAAATACCAATCAGGATTCAGAAAGAATTTCTCATGTGAAACTGCAGTTAATTTCATAGTCAACAAATGGAAAAAAATTGAGAAAAGAAAAAAAATAGTGGCAATTTTTCTCGATTTTAAAAGAGCGTTCGAGACCATAGATAGAAATATATTGTTAAGAAAATTATATATGTACGGCATAAGGAATAAAGAGCTAAAGTGGTTCAAAACTTATTTAACTGATAGAAAACAAACAACATTAGTAAATAAAGTAAAATCAAGATCAAGAAATAATGATTTTGGAGTGCCGCAAGGATCAATACTGGGAGCACTGTTGTTCATCCTATATATTAACGATTTGCCTAATGTGGTAAATAAATGCGAAATAGTCCTATACGCTGATAATACTTTAATGTATACTGTTGAAGATAGTGAAGAAAATTGTCAAGAAAATATGTTACACGATTTGGAAAGAGTTAATAAATGGTTAAAAATGAATAAGCTGAAACTAAATGAAAATAAAACAAAATTAATGATAATAGGTACAAACAGAGACATTATAATAAAAATTAATAATAAGGAAATAGAAAAAGTAGAAAATATAAAATACTTGGGTTTTAAAATAGACAGAGACTTAAAACTTAAAGAGCACATCGAATACATTTGTAAAAAGATCGGCAAAAAAATTGGTTATTTTAAAAGAATAAGAAACAAACTGTCATTAACTACCGCTATTAATATATATAATGTTATTATTAAACCCCACTTTGAGTACTGTTCAACAATACTCTATGCATGTTGTACAAAAACACAAATAGAAAGACTTCAAAAACTTAAAAATAAAGCAATGCGCTCAATTTTAAAATGCAACCGGTACACATCAATCCAGTACATGCTAAATTCGTTAAAATGGCTTAATATACAACAGAGGATAGAAATTAATACCTTAAAATTCATACGGAAAATGAAGATTGGTAATGCACCACAATATCTTTGCGAACAACTTAATATGGTGGGACAAATTCAGCAATATCATCTACGGAACGTGCAAGATTTTAGAATTGATAGAGTATCTACAAGTGCAATGCAGAGATCGCTTTTTTACAAAGGCCTCAATCTTTATAACGGGCTTCCTTCAGAAACAAAGAATGAAACAAATAATATAATTTTTAATAAAAAATGTGTCCAATTTGTAAAGAATAATTCACAGATTATGTATTAATGTAATTTAAAAACTTATTGTTACACGATTATGTTAAAAGTATTATAAATACTAATTAAATTAAAAAAAAAAAAGTAAAGAAAATGCACGGAATTAAAACCCCTATCATGGACGTGGCGGAGATTGTGCGGGACCAGTTTCCAGGTTTTCAGTACGCGGATCCGACATTTTACCATTCTGGTCAGGTGGCTTTAGTTCTCGGTCTTGAGGTTTGCTCTCAAGTGCTCACAGGAAGAAGTTTTTCGAGCCCGGGTTGTCTACTGACGCAATACACCATATTCAGCTGGGTAATATCCGGCCAATCGCCTTTATAACCGAAAAATTTTATAATTATCAGTTTACGGATCTGTCAAAACCATCTCGCAAGGGTCCAGTTTATGGGTCTGTGGTAAAAATTATTACTACGTTATTACAATTATCAGTTTATGGATCTGTCAAAACCATCCCGTAAGGGTTCAGTTTTTGGGTCTGTCGTAAAAACCATAAAATTTTAACTTTATGTTGAAAATATAATTTTATTTAATAAAATATTTTTAATATACTTAATTCTTACTTTTAAATTGCCTCTAACGGTGTCAGTGCAAGGTGGCCGGCAATGTTTAATGTAAAATGTCTTCAATTTGTGACTTTATTATTTCGCCTTTTTATTACTCTGTTTGAATCTAAATTATACTCCAGTTTTATCAACTTTGTATTTTCGGAGTATTAATTTGGATTCTAACGAGTAAAACCGCTAAGGGTTTAATTAAACTAGTGTCGCCATCTTTCAATTTCTAAAAATATTCATTCGTCTAGAGCAATTTGAACGAGAATAAACACAATTGTGAAAAAAGGTAACATTTAAACAAATAAAACAATTTAATTCAAAAATTTTAAACCTGGTTTTTTTATTTATCTTTTTTATTCTTTACACACCAACAAGTGGTCTCCATCCTCTGGCATGTCCAACCGTGACCAAGTCAGACTGTGCCAGGTCGGCACTATATATAGAAACATCTATGGCAGTTAGTGTATTCCTTGTATTTAATAGTGTAGGGGAGCCGTCATTTAATATTACAAAGCCATTTTCGTCAGCGAAATTCTCCCAAATTCGTCCACTAGGCAAATTTGTAGAGGATCCCCACAAAACATTTTGTGAATTAAGATCACCGATTAAAAGATGATGTACATTTTGAGGTAGTGAGATTTCTTGAACCATAGACTGAGTTAAATTTGAGTCCCATTCTTTATAGACGTTAGTTATGCACAAATCCCTGCCGCAGCTTATTTTAATGGTTTGAAAAAGTAGGTCCCCACAGATGTGGGTGTAGTGTCACGTTTATATTGCTTTTGACAAAAATGGCAATTCCTGATTTAGCGTATGTGCCATCCTTATTGTGATAGTAGACTTTGTAGCCCGGGAGATGTAAACGGTGTAAGGTTTTTTTAATTATATGTGTTTCCTGTAGTGCCAAAATATTTGGCTTATGTTAGCCATGAGCTGTTCTAGAGCATATTTGTGATTTAAAAAACCTTGCACATTCCACTGAAGAAGATTTATTTTGAGACCAAAATCCATTTTTAATATTAGAATTTTATTTATTTTTGTCTTTTTTTGTTAGGGTTTTTGTGGCGTTTTTAGTCGTTGATTTTTTAGTAATTTTTAAGGTGTTAGGGGTAATAATTACATTGAGTTCGGGGAATTTGTTGTACAATTGTGAACCCGGTGTCATTTCAGCATTGGACACAATTGTGTTCTTTCTTGGAGGTGTTGATAAACCAAAACTGTCTATAACTTCCATTAAAATACTGTCTCCGGAGAGATTTTTGTCAATGGGCAAATTTGTGAGAATGTTGTCGTTGGAAATATCAGAAAAAAGCTTTTCATCAGAAGTGTTGTTGATTACAGTACCTTCAGATTTTTTCTTATTATTTGTTGAGTCATTTACAGAAGAAAAAGAGTTGTCGAGTGAGTAATTTTGAGGTGTTAAATTATCTGAGAGAAGTTCATTATCTTGAGTAGAGTTGCTTATTGATGTTGTTGCAATGAGTATTTTGATTGGGAGAGTTTATTAATTTAGATTTAACGGCTTGTGTTGATGTATTTGTTGTTTCTTGTGCTGATGATTTGTTTCTATTTTCTGTTGTATGATTTGACTGGTTTTGTAACGGTGATGTAAAACTGTTATTCAAAGTTTGTGCGTATGTACGTTTGGAAATTCCTTGAATTGGTTGCAAAGTGTTGAGAGTGGGATTGTCATTAAATATAGGCCCAAGCCTGTCGAGTGGTGCAATTTACATCATATGAGGTGTGCGTTTCTATTTGACAGTTAATACAAAATTTGCGGGAGCATATTTCATGTGGTGGAGGGAGTCCACATTCTTTACAGAGTGAAATGTTTTTGCATCGGTTTTTGGTGTGGCTTAGTTTATGGCAAGATTAGCACTTCATAGGATTTGGGATATATTCCTGTACTTTGACTCTTTCCCAGCTAATTTTCAAAAACTCGGGCAATTGGATAAGGTCAAAAGTGATGACTGCGGCGCCCGTTGCATTAATTGCTTCTCCTTCTTTTCTTGTGATTTTGCGAACTTCCGTAACTTTTTGATCTTTAAGACATTCTAAAATTTCTTCTTCAGGAATGTGTATAATTTTTTTTTAAAAGATGCGTCCCCGGATGGTATTCAGTATCTTATGGAGTGTTATTTTGACTGGGATTAAATCGATCACTTTGGCTTTTAAAAATTTTTCTGCCGTTTTGCTGTCCGGTACTTTAATTAAAAGATCTCCGCTTCGCATCTCACTAACTTCAGAATAATTCCCAGAAATATGGTTAAGTCCTTTTTCAACTTGGAACACAATATATGACGATAACGGACGGATTTCACTAGGAGCATTTAAAGATATTGCTGAAGCAACCAAATAACGCGGACGTTGTCGTTCAATGAATTGTGAAGTGGTTAGCGGAACAAAATCTTCTGATCTTGGTCTTTTTTTTTTTCTTTCCGGTCTCGGAAAGCTCACGAAACCGGTTGTAATTAGGGGGATGAACCCCGTTCATTTTTACGAAAAAAAAACTACTTATACTCTTTTTATTATTTTTATAAACAAAAACAATACAAGAAAAAATTAGTAGCCC